>VDFB02013414.1:0-37844 GCA_007258455.2 Sequoia sempervirens | reverse complement strand
TGGTATTAAAAACAACCTTAAATATTGGGTCAGAAAATTCGCTGTCTTGACAGGGTTGTGGTATGATCTTGGATTGTATCCTAGAGTGTGTGGGAAGCTTGTGTTGGATCATTAAGGTATGTAAACCCTATCGTGAAAGCCATCCTACATAGCTTGCTTTTGTTACTTTCCATAATGGTTACAAAATCACATTATTTTAGTTTATGGTGTAAATCTAAGATTTCAGGGTCTAAGTATGTTACAAACTTGGTTTGTAGTTTGTTACACTTTTGGTACTATCTGCTATGCTTGTGTCTCTTGATCATTCTCTAGAATAGCCCATTAAACATGGGTTGTGCTTGAATGCACTACATAATTGATATAACACAACCACTCTGCATATCAACTAGAGTTATAGGCTCTTTATTGTAGCAAGAGGTAATCACTCTTGGATCATGCTATAATTACATCATAACTTATTAAACTTGAGACAACTTGAATGCACGCAATGATGATTGACACCTACATTATACAACCTGAATTAACTACATTATATGAGTGCCTCCATTTCTATCACAACATAGCCACATTAAACTTGGGTCACACATGAATGTTGAACATATATTTGTTATAGCACAATTGTGCCACATGACCAATAGAGTTATGGATCACATAATTATAGTCACAAGAGTCTATTCCTTGGTTGTGATCTTATGGTGATTCCACAAAAAATTTGGACATGAAATTCTCAAAACCCTAACATGATGAGATGTTGCTTTTAAAATACATTTCAAAACCTGGAACTACAAATCTAACTTCACAACTAAATTTTGCAAAAAGATAATGACTACCCTCAACCTGGCGATATCTTTTTGAATTATTTCTGATTTTTCCCAAGAAAATCATCCTTAGTTCTCCACAAACTATCTCAAGTAGAGCAAAACATTGTCGCAATAAATTAGCGAACTCACTTTTCTTTATGTCGGCCACAATTTGATTTTTTTCTTATTTTTCATGTTTGTCAAAATTTTGACGAAACTGATAGTCAAAATTTTGACGAAACCCAGTTTCGTCAAAATTTTGATGAACGTCAAGGATAAACTTTAAAAAAATTGAAAATTACACATCAAATTTTACAAGCACCCAACGATACATCAAATTATACATATTTCATCAAACATTTTTGTCATATTTTGCAGTCAAATGAGTTAGTGCTAGTCAAGGAACCTAGCCATTCATGCCTTAGCCATTTTTCAATCACGACAAATGCAAAATGGTGAAGATGAAGAGCCTAAAGGAAATTTTGAAAAACTGAGAATAAAAAATCTACAGAAAGCTTAGGCCCCCCTGGTAGCCAGGGGCACCCATCATTTCAAGGCCTCAAAAGTCAGAGTTAGGGTTTCATCATTCCAAGACAACTTGCTCAAAATTTATTCAGCTCTGCAGTGAATCTAACAATAGGCCCATCAGATAAATCATTCAGCCTGAATTTTGGATCAAAGGGAGAAGTCTTGGTAGAGAAGCAAAATGAAAATCATGAAAAACATGGAAAATATTCTAAGTTTGGGAACTTTGGGTGCCCCAACTAGCCAAGGGAACCTAGGGTTTTGGAGGACCTAATTTTGAGATTAGGGTTTATGATGTAAGCAAGGTGGTGATGACTCACTATCAGACTCAAATTGATTAGACCTTAACAAGGAAACAACCCTTTGCAACACAATTCACTCAACTTGTTCCAAACACTCTCCAATTAGCTTGTAGCCCTCAAAACCCAACCTTGCACAATATCTTTTAAAGTAGGCCGTACAAAGGCCTAAAAAACATCAATTGAGACCTCCCACATAATCCAACACAACATCCCAAAAGGTTACAAGTAACTTCTTTGCAACAATATTGAGATCCAATACAATACCCTTGTTTTAGGCTACTCAATTAACCCTATTTTCCAAAGGAATTATTTCCTAACCATCAAATAACCACTCAAACTCTTTTGATAGTCACAAATTTTGTTACAAAACATCAAATTCCACCATTAGTTCTTAGATTCATGACCTTTACAACATTGATCCATGAAACCCTTACTTTACATGCAAAAACCTATGGTTTATTCAAACACACAACTCTTGAGCTTATAGAAACCCAAAATTGCATCCAACATCTTACCTATACCCTGCATAAACTCACAAATCCATCACATAGACAATTCCTTCACTATTTTGTCAAAACACTACATTGACACCTTCATTTGACATGGAAAAAACACCTTGTTTAGCCCTAGGGCATCCTCCAATTCTCACAACATGTATCCACTGCCTATAAAAACCATAAAAAAATTATCCTACCCTAGGAGGAGCCATTCCATTGAGACATGAGCTTATACAGTAGGTGGAATGACTAGTTTGTCATTTTAATTTCAAAACAGACCCTTTATTGGCCTCTTACAGGTAGTTACAAAAAATCAAAGAGATCTCACACAAATCTGAATATTAGACTCTCAAAATAGATGCATATGTAAGTTAAAACATTCTTCTATAAGATACAAGGGACTTCAAAGCCTGTTAGAGACTGTACGGGTTGTATAGAACTTGAAAAGAGCAAATTACCAATAAAATTATAGAAAACGTTGTATTATTGATGAGTGAATTCTTTACAAATCTTCTTCAACCCCAATTCAAGCCTTTTGGAGGAATTTTATAGCCTTTACATTCAAATTCCAACAAATCCAACATTCATAACTACCTTTCAAATTCTATGACCTTTCATATTCTTAGAAGTTGTATTTTTGACAATTTTGCACTTGACAACATTTACATCTTTTGCAACTTTTGCTAATTGACTCCTAAAACTCAAAACCACCCAAATACATATCAAATGGTCTTATTAGACCTTATTTAACATAAATAGCCCTTGCATAGTGTAAATTGGCTCTATCGCCTAGACTCACCTAATGACCAATCATCTCAAAACCTACAGATGATCAAAATTTGCAATTAAGGCTTAGGTGCTCCTGCACCAGTTTCCAAATATGATCATTGTATTTGGAATTTTGCAAGATTCACAGTGGATATCTCAACAATTTCATCAGATTCTTCAATCACCCACAACTACAAATCAAACAAAGGACAAAACATGGAGGACAAATTTGAGAGATTGAAAAAGGGCTAAAAAGTCTGATGATCATGGGTGCCCCAGAAAGCCAGGGGCACCTAAGTTTTTGGGTATTCAAAAAGTGAAATTAGGGTTTGAGACCTCCAACAACTTTTCTTCATATTTGAACCAGCTCATCAATGAAGTCAACAACGATCTCGTCAAAATTTTCAAGCACCAGTTATGTCAAATTGAATGGAGGAATAAAATCTTGCAAAATGAGGAAAGTCAAAAGCAAAGTTGAAAATCTTAGAAAATGATCTAACTCTGGAGGAGTTGGGCGCCCCAAGTAGGCAAGTGCACCCAAGCTTTTGACTCCCTAAAATCAATTTTCTGGGCTAGTCACCTCTAAAACAATCTTCCTAGAATCCTTTGAGCTATCCAATGAATCCAACAGTCAGCTCATCATACCTCTTGAACTATTGGAAATGAAAATTCAATAGAAAATTCATCTGAAAGATAGAAAACACAAAGATTGAAGAAAAATAGAAAAATGGCTGTCTGGAGGACTTGGGCACCCTAGGTAGCCAGGGGCGGCCAAGATTTTAAGGCATAAGAATAAGTTTTTATCAAATATTTCCTCCAGAACAATCATTCCAAATTTAGTCAAGCTACACAATGGAGCAATCGGCCAATTCACAGGATTCACTGACCACCCAAAATTGAGGATCAAACTGAGGTCAAAATCAAGCAAAAAGTAAAAAATTCCAAAGAATTGGCTAATTATGTTAAGGAAAAATGCTCCTAGTCAAGGAGGGTGCCCAAGACTCAATGCCTTAGAAAAATTTTCAGTTTTCATCATGCATCATGCAAAACAACATCCACATTCGACAAACCTACCCAAGATTGGCTTCAAAAGATTTAAAGTTGGAGAATAAAGCATTTTTTATCCTCAAAAAATATAAAAGAAGGCTTTGGATTTCATTATAACTTTTTACAGGTTGGCATCCAAAGGAGAAAACATACAATTTTTTGTGTTTCAAGATATGGAGTCTTAAATGCAGTTCTTTTTTAGTTTTCTTCATGGATTCAGGATTAGCAAGCATAGAGGCTCGCTTTTTCATGCTTTATTCTTCCAAGGCATCATTTTTCAGAGGAAAGGGGTCATCTTTTTCGAAATTCATATATTTGGGTCCACTTAGTTCTTGATTCTCTTCAACTTTGGAAATTTTTAAGTTTGCAAGAATCTACTTTTTCCATGCTTTTTCGAGAAATCCTCAACTTTTCCAAAATTTTATCAATTGGGTTTCTTTGGAACGAGATTCTCTACAAGACCTAGTTCCTAGCTTTTTTTGAATAAATTGCTTTTTCAAGGTAAATCAACATTCTATTTTCAGTAGCCTATGCAAAAAGTTTCCGAACCTAGTCGAGTTTATAGTCAAAAATTAAGATTTTCAGCATGCAACACTCTCCACTTCAAATCAAGAACAAATCATCTTTTTTGCAGATTGAGTTTCCTAAATGAGTCATCTCTTTAGGGTAGCGATATTTTTTTAGAATAGAACTCAAAACCAACAATTAACTCAAAGCTTTCTTTGAGCTTTCTTTCTATTCTTGCCTCATTCTTATCCATTCTTTGTGAGAGAAAAGAATCAAGATGTAACAGTTGGCACTTTCCCTATTTTTCTTGCTTTCATAGGTTGTTAGATAGTTATTTGTTTTATTTTAGAAATAAAGCTTGCATGTTGGCAAGTCTTGTTGTAAAGCAAGGAGATTTTAGGGTTCCCTACTCCTCTGCTTGTGTATAAATAAGGGCAGCCTTGCCCATTTTTCTTTAATGGTTATTGTGGTAGCAAATTGCTAAGCCTATTTTTCTTGCAAGTTGTTATTTAGTGTCAGTTCACTTAGTGCAAGAGCGAGCTTGTATGCCTACCTTTGCTACAAGATATTGTTGAGTTTATGTGTTACTTGTGTTAATGTATTCTATTTGATCACTAAACTATAATCCTGTTATTGCTACAATCCTGTTGTCCTAAAAGTGTAATCTTTGTTATTTGAAAATTCAGAAAAGGAAATTTTATGCCCGCTTTGCTGCTTTGATCTACTATCTCAGGTTTCCATTTTATGTGTTATGCTTATATGATCTTTATTTTAGCTTGCATCTAAAAGTACAATGAGTCTTAAGGTGTATGTTGAGAGTGATTTTATGTGAGATTTGTGTCAAGGAATCATTCCTTGTTTACTTTTAACTCTCAAGATTTTAATTTACTTGGGTTGTTAAAAGTGTCATTAGAGTAGGCTTAGTCGTAATTGAAATTCAAAAAGAGAAAATATTAGCTACGACACTAGAGTTTTATAACCTTGTGCTCTTAGCTGAACAAAAAGATTGGCAATTAGTTTTAGTTTACTTTCTTTAAGCATCATCAACAAAGAGGGAGCTTCCCCTCCTAATTTGAAGAGCAGTTGATTTGTGCATAGCTGTCTATTTCTAATCTATATACCAGAGGTGAAAATTGAAATGCCAACAATTTTTTGGCACCCACCATGGGGCACAAGTAATAAAACTTCAAGAAAGCTTACACTTTATGACACAAGAATGACCATTTGGCTTCCTATTGCTCCTATCAAGAACCTGTGATCTAGCCAAAAGCAATGGGTGTTAACAACATTGGACCTTTGGATTTGTGGGAACATCATGAGTTACCTAAAGGGTCAAGGAAGCACTTTCCTCAGTTTCATGGCAACGAGATTCAACACCTGAATGAACATATCTTTGCATTCACGATGGCTTGCATTGTCTTGCATGTGGGATATGAAGAAATTGTTGTACATCTCTTTGTAGAGACTCTCATGGGAAATGTTGTCAACTAGTTCAATCACCTAGAGTTGGGCATTATTACAAGTTGGGTGACTATGAGCAAGAAATTTTTGGTGAGATTCAAGCCCACTGAAGACAATCATTTGTTATTTACCCGACTTGCAAATTCAAAGATGGAGCACAACGAGCCCATGAGGAAGTTTGTAGCAAGATTTAATCATCTTGTTACAAGACTCTGTTCTACACTTAATCCATCACTGGAGATTCTGATGAGCTATCTCATAAATGCTCTTTTATCAAAGATAGCCTTCTTCCTGAAGACAACAAAAGAAACAAAATTGATGGATGTGCAAGAACATGCCATCAAGTTGGAGGATAATATGATCACATCCAACAAGATGAAGAAGGATTCTATTAGGCCTCTGGTTTAGAGTTTTGTAGATCCACTGCTATAGAGGGTACCTAATAAGATTCTTACACTACCATCACCACAATATTAGCCTCCACTACAGTATCAAACTCAACAACTGTACCAGCCAAACAAAAATAATTTTCAACCTTTCAATAATTACAGGACACAATTGCTAGCACCTCCACCAAGACCAATTATTTTTTATTAAGGATAAATAGGTTTTGAAGGGTACCTGAAAGCCTGAACAAAAAAGAAAGTGGCAGTAAAGATAAAACAATAAACTGCCCACCCAATAACACAAAAAACCATTTGATTAATAGACCATCAACATACCATCAGTAGACTAAAGCAACCAACACAAAAAATAGAAAAACACACCCCACAACCATTAGAGCAGTTCTATAAGCATTTTTGTTGTATCCAAATCCTTAGACACCAGCCTATCATGCATCTCCATGATTTTCTCAATATCTTGAATAGGGTCCTTTTTACCTTTCTTTATTTTGATATGAGTACGCACACTCAGACCAACCTCCAAATCAATAGCATGAATGTCCATCCCAACACCCTCCCGACATTCCATAGTCGCATGGCCATCAAACAGTCCCTTCCCAGTCAATTCCTTCACCTTTTGATTGAGGAAAATCATACCTTTAGTCGAGGCCTCCAACTTCTCTTTGCTAATGTTTATAATTGTGTCCAAATCCCTACGAAGCTACCTATTCTATCTTTCTAATAAAACCACCTCAGACCATAATCACTCTTCAAACTAGCAAGCTCATCCACCACACAACCCACACTAGAATTTAAAGATCTGGTAAGCCCAAAAATAGATTCCTTCTCCTTAAGACCACGCAGAGTAGAAATGTTACAACGGGAAATGGTGTCATGCTTGTTGTGGAGGTCTTGCACCTCTTGGACAAGCCACATAAGTAGATTAAAAGAAATATGCACCCCTTCTTTAACCAGCCCTGACACTTGAGAAAAGTTTGTCACTCCCCAAAACACACCCCTACCCTGGTGCGAACCAACTGGAGGATCCTCTTCATGCACACCTTTAGAGAAAATCTTGGTCTTTCCCCTATCCTTGGATGTAGACACTTGAGAAAAGTCTTCCAGATTGACCATTGAATTCCTCTTACCAGCCATAGGGGACCCACCAATCCAAGAATCATCACCTTGAATATTCCCCACCACCTCCTAAAATTTATCATCCACAACCTTTGCACGACCTTTAGACCTCTTACCAGCAGAACCTTGACAACACCCTCCATCACCTTCAACTTGTGTTTAGCACGCGGATTAGCCTTGGAAGTTGAGGGATTAACACCACCGATTGATGGCATATAATCCAAACCGGTAGCATATCCATTGGACCAACCCTCTGACTCCTCCAATTTTGTACCCTTTGAATCCTAAATTTCTTCAATCCTACATTGCACACTTCCTTTCCCCTTCTTCTCAAGAATAGGGGACCGAGGGGTTCTGACAATACAGTTTGATTTGATAAACTCAACAATAAGCAATATCAAACCTTCATGCAAAAAGGGATTTCTAGGGTTTTTCCTAAATTTCAAAATACTCTCTTCCAGAGACATCAACAGGTAAAAAGGGAAAGATACTAGCTTACCATGGTGAAAGTGATTGAGCAACACAAAGTGATGACCATACATCATCGTATATCTGCCATCAAGAGTGAAGTAAAGCATCAATGCCACCACAACCTCCTGCCAAATTGGTTTGATCTTGGTTCTATCATAGCCCCCACAGTCTAAACGAACCATTTTAGTCCTTTCTCTATCACAGAGAAAATTCTATTTGGCCGACTGCGAAATGTTCTTATCCCTATAAAATTTTCTACCTTCCATTGACATACCCATGACCTCAGCAATAAAATCTTCATTAATGGTAGTATCCCTACCAAACATACTCAACACACAGCCACGCCAAGTGTCAACAAACTCCTTGGACACAAAGGACTTAAAGCCATTCAATTTCTCCATGAAGGAAGTAACACCACCTCTCTGCAAGATTTCCCAAATATCAACATTGGCTCTAGTTTCATCACAAGACAAAGGCTCTGTTTGACACCTATCCCCACCCATCATCAAATTACTAGTAGTAGGAAAGAACAACCAAAAAAAGCCAGTAGCAATTTCCAAAGAAACACCCAGAAAGTGTGTGAGGCTATCAAGGGCAGTACCAATGGAAATAATGAGGAGGATGCTTAAACAACTCAACTGAATGAGACCACAAATTCTAATGAGCATCAACTGAGCAAAAAGTATAATAAAACTACAAAATTCATGATACCCACGCAAACCAAAGGAGGTGGGAAAAACCAAAAAATTAATGATCATTATGAATTAGGTTCCTTAAATCAATAGGGAGGATGTCATCCTCCCTCCACATTCTAGCCAATGTCACTCCATAATTCACTAGCCAATCAGCGACAAAATTTGTCTCTCTATAGGCATGAGAAATATATATTTCTTCAAATTCACCACTTAAAGAAATGGCATTCAAAATAAAATTATTAATAGACCAAGAAGGGGGAGATTTTTTCTTAAGGTAGTTAACAATGTTTAACGAATCACCTTCTATCCAAAGTTTAGAGATCCTCATATCCCTAGCCAATTTAATACTATGATAGGCAGTCACTACTTCAACAAGGTGGTTAGTCTAGATTCCCAAAGGGAGTGCCACCGTTGAAACAAGCCTACCATTGTGATCTCTCAACACTCCCCCACACCTAGCAGAACCCAGATTGCCTCTAGTTGAACCATCAAAGTTGATTTTGAACCACCCAAAAGGAGGGGGAGACAAAACCACCCCATCCCTCACTAGATTGGCCTTCTTCAAGGGTTTGGCAATGTCAAAGGAAACTTTCCAATTGGTTGCCACCACAACATCATAATCTGAAACCAACACTCTTCCAGGAATATCAATTTTTTCCACCACCAACATCAAATTCTCGTTAATAGAGGAAACCATTTTGAAGAAAAGGGAAAGAGGATAGAGGGAAGCATCCCTAAAAATCCTATTGTTCCTCTCCTTCTATAACCCCTAGAAGATATGCTGCAACATGAGCGACCAAAGAAGCTTCATAAAAGGATTGGAGGAAGGAGCATGCCATTGGATCCACAAGTCCCATACTAAAGTAGGAAAAATCCACACCACATGCCACATATAGAGAAAAAGGGACCAAACTTCCCAAGCATAGCTGCAACCAATAAACAAATGAGAATTATCCTCTACATCCATCATACAAAGGTAGCATCTATTAGTCATGGAGAGCCTCCGTTTCCACAAATTGTTAATAGTAAGAATCTTATCCTGCACAATTAACCACAAAAAAATATTAATCTTAGGGATAAGCTATGAATTCCACACTAGGCCCCAAGGCAGCTTAGGGCCCAAAATAACATTAGATGACTTGAACGCAGAGGCCATCGAGAAGGCTCCACTTGGGAGCCTATTCCAAATAACCTTATCCCTTCAAAGAGAGACAAGGATGTGAATTTTGGAAAAATCATTAAAAAGATCCGCCAGCTCAGGGAACACCTCATGAATCTTTCTCCATTCCCCATTGACAATGTAGTCTGCCACATGACTCCCAAATTCATGAATGCACAAGTCCCTCTAGGGGTCCACCCAATGAGAATCACGCAAAGAACAATGCCCAAACCACCAATCATCTCAAAAGAGAATATCCCTGCCATCCCCAACCACCCAAAATAAACTAGTAGAAATCACCCCTCTTGGTTTGGGCAGTGAATTCCAAAAGGACCCCAAAGGAGGAGAGAAGTCCTTACTCAAAAATTCCTAGAATTTATCCACTTGAGGAAGATATTTAGAAGCCAAAATTTGCACTGAATCCTTCTCACCAAAAATGAAATGCCAAAGTTGCTTGGCCACAAGAGCCAAATTGAAGGGCTTAATCCTGCGTAGACCCAAACTTCCTTGACTTTTAGACCCACACACCTCCTTCCATGAGACTAAACTCAAACTCTTTTTAACCTCCACACCCAACCAAAGAAACTTTCTCTAGATACTCTCAATTTTCTCCCAAAATTTACGAGGCATTTGAAAGAGACTAAGAGCATACACAGGCATATTCTGCAAAGTAGCCTTGATGAGCACCAACTTACCAACCTGACTAAGCAACGCACCTTTCCAACTAGCCAACTTTGCATTAAATTTATCAATCAGTCCATTCCAGAAGGAGTCATGAGATGAATTAACTCCAAGCGGAAACCCAAGGTAGGTTGAAGGAAGAGTCCCCACAGAACATTGAAGGATACCAAAAATTCCTTGTGCCCTCTTTTTAGGAGTGTTAAGGAAAAATATCATGCTCTTAGAGAGGCTCACCAATTGGCCTGACACCACCTCATACTTCTGCAAGGTCACCTTAATAGCTCTAGCTTCCGCAATAGAATCCTTGCCCAAGATCAAGGTGTCATCAACAAACTGTTGATGCACAAAAGAGGACGAGGAAGAAGAAGGTCCCAAGCCCTTTAGAATGCACCTTTCCAACCAGCCAGCTTTGCATTAAATTTATCAATCAGTCCATTCCAGAAGGAGAAATGAGATGAATTAACTCCAAGCGGAAACCCAAGGTAGGTTGAAGGAAGAGTCCCCACAGAACATTGAAGGATACCAGCAATTCCTTGTGCCCTCCTTTTAGGAGTGTTAAGGAAAAAGATCATGTTCTTAGAGAGGCTCACCAATTGGCCTGACACTGCCTCATACTTCTGCAAGGTTGCCTTAATAGCTCTAGCTTCCACAATAGAAGCCTCGCCCAAGATCAAGGTGTCATAAAAAAACTATTGATGCACAAAAGAGGGCGAGGAAGAAGGTCTCAAGCCCTTTAGGGAACCTGAGGAAAGCTTTAATTGCAGTGATCTGCCTAGAGTCTTAGGAAGAATAATAAAAAGGAAGGGAGAAATTGGGTCCCCTGTCGAACCCCCTGGAACTTTTGAAGAAATTTGAAGGAGAGCCATTCACCAACACAGAAAAAAAACACAGTAGAAGTGAGGCTCCTAACCAACTAAACAAATGTATCTGAGAAGCCAAAAGAAAAGAGATTTTTATACAAAAAGGCCCAATTAACTTTGTCATAAGCTTTAACCAGATCCAATTTCAGCAAGAAGCTAGGCCTTTTGTTAACCATTAGCAAATGGAGGTTCTCATGCACAGTGATAATAGGGTCAAGAATTTTCCTTCCGGAAACAAAACCACTTTGATTGGGAGAAATAATGAAAGGAAAAACCCTTTGCAAATTCATATCAAGCACCTTGGAAAAGATCTTATAGATAGAATTACACAAGTTGATTGGTCTGAACTCATTAAAGGTCGAAGCCCCAGGAATCTTTAGAATCAACACCAAAAAGGTAGAGTTTAATTCTTTTAAGAAAATTTTGACTGCCAAAAAACTCTTTAGTCACATCCACCACGTCCTTAGAAACAATCAACCAAAACTCTTGAAATAAGAACATGGGAAACCCATCAAGGTCGGGGGCCTTATTGCCAACAAAGGAAAAGACCACACTCCTAACTTCCTCGCCGAAGGGATGCTACACAACATATGATTGAGATCCTCCGTTACCAGATGAGGAATAACCTCCAGTAGTAGATTCTGATCAGCCAAGGAAGGAACAAAATCATCAGATAGGAGATTAGAAAAGAAAGCAATAGCCTCTCATCTAATCTCATCCTCATTCTCAATCAACCTCCCATCCAGATGAATACATTTAATTCGATTGGAGGCTCGATGCTCAAGCGTGGTGAGATGAAATAATTTGGTGTTTCTATCACCACAATTTAGCCACACCGCCCTTGATCTCTATTTCCAAAATTCTTCCTCCCTAGCCATAATATTATGAAGATGGGACAATAGAACACTCTCCTCATTAGCCAAAATATCATCGTAACCCCTAGCTTGAATGCTCTACTGCACAAGATCAAGATCAGCCTTGATGCAGGCCTTCTCTTGGAAAATATGACCAAAGGATGCTTTATTCCAATTTCTCACATTGGATTTGACTGCCGCCAACCTCTTAGCCACCCTGTACATAGCTGAACCATCACCTGAATATCCCACCACTCAGCAAGCTTAGCTTTAAAATCTGGATGAGACATCCACATTTTTTCAAAACAAAAAGGAAAAGCATGCCTTCAACCCGCCACATCAACCAATAGGGAAATAGGAAAATGATTCGATCCCAACCTAGTCAGGGCAGATAGGGAACAAGAAAACTAAGCCATCCACTCATGAGAGAGAAGGGCCCTATCCAATTTGACTTGGATTACAGCATCAACCATCCGACGATTGGACCAAGTGTAAGAGGCACCCTGCAAATCCACATCAAACAAGGCGTTGTCATTAACAAAAGACATTAAGTCAAACCTACTCTCATCATCAATTTGAGAGCCCCCCATTTTATCATCAGAACTCAAAGAAGTATTGAAGTCTCCCATAACCAACCAGTGATCAGAAGGAAAATTAGCCCTAAAAGAACATAAATTCCCCCAGAAACACTTTAGAGAACTTCTAACATTAGGCACATAAATATTAGAAGCAACCCAAGAGAAATCACAAGAAGAATGATAAAAGGAAGTAGCAATGTGATTAGAAATCCCAAAAATAGCCTTACCAACCACAACTTTCATATTCCAAAAAGTAGTCACGCTTGCTAAATGATCTGATTTAGGATCTAGACTAATTGCATTTGAATGCTTAATATTTACAATCTTTAAAATCCAAATTACATAAATGAAATTAACACATTAACATGATTAATTAAGCAGGAATAGTAAAGTGATGAAATCAGAATAAGAGAGAGAGAAGAGAAATGCAACCAGAGTTGATAACGGAGTTTGCCGTTGAAAATGACTACATCTCCAGGTCCTCTCCAAAGAGCAACCAATCTGATTAATCTCTAGAAAATGATTACAAGATCTTCCACCTGATACAAGATTTTTGTCTCCTCGGATGATAATGAATTACATAAGAAAATCCTTCTCACATGCAACAAGTTTCACTAAGCTTCAAATGCATAAGGATGAAATTCACTATCAAAAGTCCTAACTCTCACTTGGAAATCTTCTCACAATTCTCCCAAGTACAAAACTTAGTTCACCAAAAATTCACTTCCCCTTACAATGCCAAGTATCCCCTTTTTATACACAAAAAATACCCAATATGGGTCATAACCATGGGATTTGTACAATCTCCCATTTATAAATAATAATCTTCATAACATCCCTATTTATAGAGATAATCCTTCAAAAATCCCCCTTTACAATATGAAATATTTGAAAATCTCACATAATCCTCCTTTAATATGCTTTCAAAAATTCTAAACCCCTTATTATTTCCTTAAAAATCTCTTTAATAATCTTTAATATATTAAATCCCCTTTTAATTTTATCAATCGGGCTTTTAAAAGATACTTTTAATCTTACAAGATTGTGGTTATTTAATTATAAGGGTTGATTTTTAAAATTATGGGAGAAATTAGTTTTTGGGAGTTATCAAAACAAATTTGTCTCCCTTTTAAATCGCCTAAAAATCTGCTAGTGCAATGGTTAAGGTGCTTGCATGGGAGTTGGGTGGTTGAGGGTTCAAATCTCTCAACCACTTTTTAAGGGAATTTGCATTTAATACTGCTTTAAATAAGTTTTGTTCCCTTTATATGTCTCTGGATCTAGCTTGGCTTAATGGTAAAGGACAAAATTAGTGTGTAGGAGGTTGGGGGTTTGAATCTCCCCAACCCATTTTTGCTAAAGGAGATAAGCAACAACCATCCACTACCAAGGTGCCACATGGTGTCCAACCATTGGACCATGTGACACCTTATTACTCACCTTCAACTTGGCACGTGTCAGGATAACATAGGTCCATGTAGTGCCACGTATCAAAACATGACTGGTCCATGCCATTCAATGTGTCACACCAAGAGGGTGCCACATGTCAATGTACCATTGGCCCATCTCGCTAACTGAGCATGTTAAATGTACATTAATGTCATTAGTCAACTGTAAACTTTGACCATCTGTATCTAGAGCATATGCCCTTCATTTTGTGTGAAACAAAAATCGTCAGAAAGCTCTCGATGAGCCCTTCATGATGAGACTAGTGTTGACCACTTTTGGTGACTGTGAATTTTGACCTTTTTCACTGACTTGAGCCCTGAGTTGACCAAGGTTTGACTGAGCATAACTCGAGCTTCGTAGCTCCGTTTGACTCTGTTCAAGTTGCATTGGAGTTAGAATTTTGGCCACTTCCTAATGATGTTGATTTTGGAGAGAAATAAGAAACTTCAATTTTTGGAAAAGATCCTTCGGATCACTGAAGCACCATCTACATCAAAACCACACAAGCCACACTCCTTAAAGAGTCTCTTCTTAATACTTTCCAACCTTTCCATAGGCATTTTTTGTTTCTTGAATCAAGATCACACCAGGTTCATGATCCCTCACTAGATTAGCAAGGAGATCATGTTTGTGAGGGTGATTTAACCCTTGAATATTCCAACAAAGGATCTTCATTGAGGATTCTGAGATGCTCCCTTGGGACACATCTCAAAAAGGGTTTTCTAGGAGCCATTAGCAATATTTTCCTTACTTTCTTTCTCCCTAATCTACATCAAGGTTGGTCTCCATCTTCCCCATGATTCCGACCCACAATCTGCCTTTGATCTATTACTGGTAGCCATCCCTTGAGGTGACAAATTCATCTTCCTATTTTTGGTTTTCATCAGAGAAAAAGGAGGATCCTTCACATGTTGTGAGCAACTCAACCAACAATCATTGACATAAGAGGTGAGCACCATATTTGAAAGATCCCCCAAAGGGTCTTGCAAAAATGCCTCTGAACCACCCTTCTCCACATTAGAAGTCACCAACAAAGACTAAACCTTAACATTCTCTTCATCCTCCCCAGGATGGAGGTCCTTCACAACTTCCCCTACATCAACACCTTTAGACCCCAAAACAGATTCCTCCATACCACCAACCAATTCCCCTTCTTCAACCACCTGAACATCCCTTTCAGGAACCTAAAGATCCTAAGGGGCAACAACCTCAATAACCACACCATTCAAAACACCTCCTACCTTACCAAAGGAATCCAAAACCAAATCCTTTGGTAGTTCTTGAGGCTTATCAGCCTCCTCCCCAGCCACAACATCAACATTTTGTTTCTCCCTCCATTCCATACGCTATTGGGGATGAATAGGCTTAACCTTTAACATGAATTTCTTTTCCCAATGACCAACCTTTTTACATTGGAAACAAACAAAGGGAATAGATTCATACTCAATCGATTGGCTCCAACTGTCCAGCTTTGAGCTAATAGTCACCCTTTCTGAAAAATATGTAGATTGGTCAACAATGACACATAATTGAGTATAAACGAACCTCTTCCTTGAGGCCATCATTTGATCAATACAAATGAGTTTATCAAACATATTGGCAATAACAACAAACACTTGCTCATCCTGAAACTCCAAAGGTGAAGTTGGCAATCTCACCTACACAGGAGTTGCAGAAAAAGAACAAGAACTAGGATTAAAACCTGCCTCCCATTTCTTTAGAACTAAGGATGACTTACTGATTAACCACGGTCCCCCAGTGAGAAAAACAACCATGTCCTCATTACAAGTGAAAGAGAATGATAAAAATCATTTTTCCATTGCAACAACTTCCACTTGGCCTTTCATTCTCCATCGCTTAGAAGCAAGGTTCCAGACCAACTCCACGTTAGGGAGAGAACCCATAAATTTCCCAATCAAAGTAAGGTCCATCGAAACCAACCAATTCTCAATAATGTTGTCAAGAACTGACACAGAGTATTCTCCTGTAACCGGATTCACTTGAAAGCTGACTGGCACTGATGAGCTCTTTCCTTTAGGCTTAGCACCTGAAATACTAGACCAGCTTGGACCATTTAATAAGACCTCTACATGCTTACATCCTTCACCATCAACACCTTTTCCAGGATTCTCCGGACAAAGGGAAGAGGACAAGCTCACATTAAGAGGAGATGCCCCCTCACCAATTTTGGGAGGACCACCATCCAAGCCAAAGGAATTTGGAACAAATGAAAAAAATGCAGACCCACCATCAAATCCCACAGCCCCACTGTAGGCTGACAAATCCTCGCTAGCACCAACAGCAACATATGACCTACCACCATTACCACCAAGAGGTGAACCAACATTTCCCGCCCTTGAAATTTTTTTGAATGACCGCCACACCGCCATAAGAGTCTCCCATCACATCTCTTCAAATAGTTGATAATCTAAAATTATCCACTAAGACCAATAGTTGAAGCTGCACCAAATACAATATTTTTTTCTTTCCATGATACTGAAGCACATATCAGTTCTACATGTCCTGAGAATTTAAGAATGAATCAAATCATGGTATATGTTGATGCTACACCCAGTTTCAATTGTGTCCCTACGCCAAGTTCAAATGGTGTCTTACCATAGACAAATAACTCCGATGGTGACTCTACTATGAGATACTTTGAACCTGTTATTGAAGAAGAAGACCTCCACCACTACTCTCTTGTAGTAAATCATCAAAGATATTCAATGCCTATGTTTACACATGCTCTGCACTTAAAAGCATAGAAGGATGAAGAAGAGAAGCAAAGAGCTAAAGGTCAAATTAAGGAAGTGGTTACAACTTCCACTTTTAGAAATTCACAAGAGAATGCTAAAGTGGTTGCTCAAGACCCACCCTTAGAAAATTTTGACATTGTAAACTCCATGATGAAGACCAAGGTTAAGATTTCATAGTTGGAGTATCTTCATGATAATCTTGAGCAGTTGGATAGAATAATACATGTAAAGAAAGAACCTTCAATTAAGCATACATTGCTCGAGTCATTTGTTCTAGCAAAAGAAAATCCCAAACCTTTCTATATATCTTTTTATATAGGAGGATTCAAACTGAGCAATTGCATTATTGATTCAAGAGCCTCAAACAACGTCATGCCTCTACAAGTGATGAACACATTAGGACTTTCATGCACTAAGACACAGGACAAGTGTTATTCACTTGATTCTAAGTCAATACCATTGGTCAGACAATTGGAGGACACTCAAGTAAGGTTGGTAGCTTTCCCAAAGAAAAAATATAAAGATGACCATCCTAGTGGCTGACATTCCAGCTAGCTATGGGATGTTGTTGAATTGGAGCTTCTACAAAGATCTTGGTGGTGCAATGCAATTAGACTGGTCATTCATGACCATTCCTATAAAGAAGGGAAAAATCAAGATAGAACCTGAGCCAAAATCTCGATTCATAGTGGTGAAATCCTCAAATCCCCTAGCCCAAATTATATATCAAGAAACGGGTCTCGATAATTATGTGATAGTGTCAAAGATAGAAATTGAAGACAAGAAAATTGCTTGTCCTAAAAAGAAACTGATAGAGGATACAAAGTTATGGACAATATAGTTTGATGGGGGTTGTTCAATTGCAGTTTCAGGAGTAGGGGAAATGATCATCTCCCCTAAAGGATAGTTATACCCATTTGCACATTGCCTACAATTGGAATTCACTAAAGCTGAAAAAGAGGCACTTTTGTTAGGCCTCAAAAATGTTGAAGACATGGGAATCAAACTCCTATGTGTTAAAAGGGATGTAGAGCTGATCGATGAGCCAATCAAAGGATATTTCTAGGTCAGAAAGGATCACATACGACATTATAGAAATTGAATTTGGAACACAGTCGACTGGTCTAAAGTGTTCGACATCAGGGACATCTTGAGGATGGATGATAGCAAAACTAATGCCTCAGTGGTATCCACTTCCCTCTTTGTGCCATATTCTGAATTTTGTTAGGGTGCCTTTTTCTGGACATATGAAGATCTGAGAATCTTCATCCCAAAGGAATTGTCTCCTGTGATACCCATGAGAAGAGAATTAAAGCCTTTCAAGCTGAAATGACATCCTTCAGGGATTGAATAATTTTCTTTTATTTTTCGTGATGTGTTTCCCGTTTCCGTGATGTGTTTGTTATGTTGTGTTTCTTGTTTCCGTGAAACTTTTTTCATTTTCTAGGTGATTAAGCTTCTTGTTTTAGGTGATTTTTAGGGAAGTTCCAACTTATAGGTGATTTTAGGGAGTCTTGTCCTAAGTGATTTATGGAAAAGTCTTTTGATAGGTGATTAAGAAAATGTTTCTGACTCCAACGCCCAATGGATAAGGCACTAGTCTAAGCTTAAAATTCCAGAGATTCCTAGTTCTCCTAAGCCGTAAGTATTTGACATGGTCCCAAGACAGAGCCAAATGTTGTACCCCAAATTAAAAAAATTGCTACACTTTGGCATTTTGGAAAAATTGTCAATAGTCTTGTTAAAAACTATTAAAAGGTTGGAAATGAAAACTTGCATTTCATGCATGGTGAAAACTCTAAATTTTCAAAATCCAAGGATCTGGATCCACTCAAAGCGACCTCTTCTACAAAAAAAAATTCGGCCCTAAATTTTAGGAAATTTTCTAAAAATAGAAAGTTTCTAAAAAACAAAGTTTTTTGGGTTTTTCTAGGTTTCTTCCGTAATGGATGCTAGAATTTTTTTCTAAAAATAGAAATCCTGACTCCAAGGGTTCAAACTGATTTTGATTGGCTTAAAATACTTCCTCATTAGGTTGGTCCAGTTAGAATCATCAAAAGATCACTTTTTCCCTAGTGGGTCTATTTTGCTTTTTTAGAAGCTAAACAGGAGCTTCGAGGCCATTAATCGAGATTGTTCAAACTGCCAGGTGTTAGATTCAATCTCTACAACACTGCACAGATCAATCAATGGTGAAATATGTTCAAGAAATGAAGAACGAAGGAAGAAGGTTGAAGAATCTTGAAAACTAAGAAAATTTGACTAAGTCTAGAGATGTTAGGCACCCTTGCCTAGTCAAGGTGCCTAGCCATTCATGCCTTAGCCATTTTTTGGTCCAAAAAATGTGAAATAGTGAGGATGAAGAATATAAAGGAAAATTTGAGAAACTGAGAATAAAAACAATCTCTGGAAAGCTTAGGTGCCCCTTGTAGCTAGGGGCGCCCATCATTTCAAGGCTTCAAAATTCAGAGTTAGGGTTTCATCATTCTAAGAAAACTTTCTCATAATTTCTTTAGATCCACAATGAATCCAACAACAAGCCCATCAGATCAATCAGTTCCCCAAATTGTGGATCGAACGAAGAAGTCTTGGCAGAGAAGCAAAATGCAAATCATGAAAAACATGGAAAAGATTTTGTCTGGGAACTTTAGGTGCCCCAGCTAACTGTGGTGCCTAGGGTTTTTGAGGACCTAATTTTGAGATTAGGTTTTGCAAATATGATCATTATATTTGGAATTCTACAAGCTTTGCAGTGGATATCTCAACATTTTCATCAAATTCTTCAATCACCTACATCTATAAATCAAACTAAGGACAAAACATGGAGGAAAATTTTGAGAGATTGAAAAATGGCTAAAAATGGTTAATTCTAGTGATCATGGGTGCCCCACGTAGCCAAGGGAACCCAAGCTTTTGGTATTCAAAAAGTGAAATTAGGGCTTGAGACCTCCAACAAATTTTCTTTAGATTGAACCAGCTCTTCAACGAAGTCAATAGTGAGCTCATCAAATTTGTCAAGCACCAACTATATCAAATGGAACAAAGGGATAAAATCTTGCAAAATGAGGAAAGTCAAAAGAAAAGTTCAAAATCTCAAAAAATAATCTAACTTTGGAGGAGTTGGGCACCCCAAGTAACGAGGGGCGCCCAAGCTTTTGACTCCCTAAAATTAGTTTTTTGACCCAATCACCTCTAGAACAATCTTCCCAAAATCCTTTGAGCTATCCAATGAATCCAGCAATCAACTCATTAGACCTTCTCAACTACTAGAAATGAAAATTCATCAGAAGGATAGAAAACACAAAGATTGAAGAACAACAGAAAAATGGCTATGTCTGGAGGACTTGGGTGCCCAAGATTTTAAGGCCTTGGAATCAATTTTTATCAAATATTTCCTCCAAAACAATAATCCTAGATTCAGTCAAGCTATGCAATGGAGCAATAATCCAGTTCACAGGATTCACCAAGCATCCAAAATTGAGGATCAAACTGAGGTCAAAATCAAGCAAAAAGTTGAAAATTCCAAAAACTTGGCCAAGTATGCTAAGGAAAAGCACTCCTAGTCAAGGAGGGCACCCAAGGCTCAATGCCTTAGAAATTTTTTCAATTTTTGTCATGCATCATGCAAAATAGTGTCCACATTCGATGAACCTGCCCAAGATAGGCTTCAAAAGATTTAAAGTTGGAAAATAAAGTGTTTTTTTATCCTCAAAACCTATAAAAGAAGGCTTTGGATTTCATTATTCACTTTTTACAGTTTGGTGTCTAGAGGAGAAAACATACAATTTTCTATTTTATAAGATATGGAGGCTTAAACGCAATGCTTTTTTAGTTTTCTTCATGGATTCAGGATTGGAAAGCACAAAGGCTCACTTTTTCATGATTTATTCTTCTAGGGCATCATTTTTCAGAGGAAAGGGGTCATCTTTATTGAAATTCATTCATCTAGGTTTGCTTAGTTCTCGATTCTCTTCAACTTTGGAAATTTTTAAGTTTTCAAGAATCTACTTTTTCCATGCTTTTTTGGGAAATCCTCAGCTTTTTTGAAATTTGATCAAATGGGTTTCTATGGAATGAGATTCTCTACAAGACCCACATCCCAAATTTTTCTGGAGAAATTGCTTTTTCAAGGAAAATC
This sequence comes from Sequoia sempervirens, assembly GCA_007258455.2. Classification (NCBI taxonomy): domain Eukaryota; kingdom Viridiplantae; phylum Streptophyta; class Pinopsida; order Cupressales; family Cupressaceae; genus Sequoia; species Sequoia sempervirens. The sequence continues at coordinate 16,776 of VDFB02013414.1, read as the reverse complement.
AACATTCTATTTTCAGCAGCCTGTGCACAAAAGTTTCTGAACCTAGTCGAGTTTACAGTCAAAAATTAAGATTTCCAGTATGCAGCACTCTCCACTTGAAATCAAGAACAAATCAGCTTTTTGGTGGATTGAGTTTCCTAAATGAGTCACCTCTTTAGGGTAGTGATATTTTCCGAGAATAGAACTCAAAAGCAACAATTAACCCAAAGCTTTCTCTGAGCTTTGTTTCTATTCTTGCCTCATTTTTATCTATTCTTTGTGAGAGAAAAAGTATCAAGATTTAATGGTTGACACTTTCCCTTTTTTTTTGCTTTCATAGGTTGTTAGATAGTAATCTTGTTTTAATTTTAGAAATAAAGCTTGCATGTTGGCAAGTCTTTTTGTAAAAGCAAGGAGATTTTAGGGTTCCCTACTCTTGTTTGTGTATAAATAAGGGAAGCCTTGCCCATTTTTCTTTAACGGTTATTGTGGTAGCAAATTGATAAGCCTATTTTTCCTTCAAGTTGTATTCAGTTTTAGTTCACTTAGTGTAAGAGAAAGCTTGTATGCCTACCTTTGCTGCAAGATATTATTCAGTTATGTGTTACTTGTGTCAATGCATTCTAGTTGATCGCTAAACTATAAGTCTGTTATTGCTACAATCTTGTTGTCCCAGAAGTGTAATCTTTGTTATTTGAAATTTCAGAAAAGGAAATTTTGTGCCTTCTTTGTTTCTTTGATCTATTGTCTTAGGTTTATGTTTTATGTGTTATGCTTATATGATCTTTATTTCAGCTTGCATCTAAAAGTACAATGAGTCTTAAGGTGTATGTTGAGAGTGAGTTTATGTGAGTTTTATGTCTAAGAATCATTCCTTGTTTAATTTTAACTCTCAAGAATTGAATTTACTTAGGTTGTTAAAAGCGTCATTAGAGTAGGCTTAGTCGTAGTTGAAATTCAAAAAGAGAAAATCTCAGCTATGACGCTAGAGTTTTATAACCTTGTGCTCTTAGTTGAACAAAAAGATTGGCAATTAGTTTTAGTTTACTCTCTTTAAGTATCATTAGCAAAGAGGGAGCTTACCCTCCTAATTCGAAGAGCAATCAATTTGTGCATAGTTGTCTATTTCTAATCCGCATACTAGAGGTGTGAATTGAAATACCAACATAACTATAAGAGTACATACCAATTTAAAGTCTTCCATTCCAAACTTCTTCAACATTTCTTTGGTATACTTTAATTCTAAAATAATTATACCTTTATTTGTTTGAATAATTTGTAGTCCAAGGAAGAAATTCATCTCCCAAAACATAAACATCTCAAACTCCTTTTGCATCTCTTCTGAAAACTTCTTGCATATTTCTCCATTACTTCTAAAAATTATGTCATCAACATACACAACTACAATCAAGATTTGATCTTTTTCAACTTTGAAGTAAAGATTACTATTAGTGGTACCTTTATTGAATCCTTGTTGTACCAAATACTTATCCAACCTTGCATACCAAGATCTGGGAGCTTACTTCAATCTATGTAATGCCTTCTTCAATTTGTAGACCATATTAGGTTTATCTAATAATTGAAATCCTTCTGGTTGTTCCATGTACACTTCTTCCAATTCTCCATTCAAGAAAGCAAACTTCACATCCATTTGATAAAATTTGAAATCCTTATGTGCTACAAAAGCCAAAAAAATCCTAATAGCTTCCATTCTTGCCACCAGAGCAAATGTATCCTCAAAATCTATTCCTTCAACTTGTGAATAGCCCTTACACACAAGTATTTCTTTGTTCCTTACCACTTCTCCATTCTCATTTAGTTTTTTTTTGAATACCCATTTAGATCCAATTATATTTTTGTTTGCAGGTCTTGGGACAAGTTCCCAAGTCTGATTCTTCTCAATCTGTAGTAGTTCTTCCTCCATAGCTTTCATCCAATGTTCATCTTTGCATGCTTCAATCACTATTTTAGGTTCAACTTCAGAAAGTAGACACAAATTTACCTCTTTTTCAACAACTTTCCTTCTTGTCAATACACCTTCACTTTTGTCTCCAATTATCTTTTCTTCATAATGATTCCTCTACACATACTTAGGGGTTCTATGGGTCTTTTCTAGAGCTTCTTCTTCTTCAAATTGAACTTCCTTTTCCTTAGCTTTTTCCTTTTCTTTGCAGTCAGACTCATCTGATTCATATCCATCTATCACCACTGAGTTCTAAAAATTTTCATCAACCTTGACACTTGCATTCTCAACAATATTTCTTAATCTTTTGTTGTAGCACTGGTAGGCTTTTATTTTAGTAGAATATCCATGGAGTATTACTTCATCAAACCTTGCATCAAATTTCCCAAATTTTCTTCATCTCTTTTGATATAACATTTGCTTCCAAACACTTTGAAGTACTTGACAATGGGTATCCTTCCATACCACAACTCCTAGGGAGTATTTTTGTTTTTTTCCTTTATTTGAACTCTGTTAAGTATATAAACAATAGTATGAATTTCTTATCTCCAATAGACTTCTAGTAGGTTAGCTTCTTTCATCATAGTCCTTGTCAATTATCGAACAGTTCTGTTTTTCCTTTCAACCACTCCATTTTGCTGAGGAGTACTAGGGGAAGACAAGTGCCTCTTTATGCCATGATTCTCAAAAACATGTTAAATTTATTGGAGGTGAACTCTCCACCTCTGTCAAACCTCAAACACTTGATCTTCATATCCATTTCATTCTCAACCATAACTTTGAATGCTTTGATTCTATCTAGGGCTTCATGTTTTTCTTTAAGAAAAGTAACCCATGTCATTCTAGAATAATCATGAAATCTAACAAGTCCTACATCATACTTTTCAAGTTTTTATGGGACCACAAATATTTGTATGCACTCATTCCATTAATCTAGTATAATATTGTTCTTTTCTTTTGAAACTTTTCCTTGTATGCTTTCCAACCTGACAATCCTTGCAGACAACATTGATAGACTTTGTAATCTTGGGTAAATCTCTCACTATGTGAACTGAACTAATTCTTACCAAATTATCAAAATTAATGTGACACATCTTCCTGTTCCATAACCAAATTTCATTGATTTGAGTCATAAAACAATGACCATCAACACCCTTGAGCTGATAAAAATTTCCATTTGTCCTTCTTCTAGCAGCAATCATAGTTTTGTACCCTTTTCTGATCTCACATCCATCATCTTGAAACATAAGATTCTATCATTTGCTACACATTTTTCCAACACTCAAGAGGTTATTCCTTAATCCATTAACATAGTAAACATCTTCAATATTATGCTTGCCATCAAAACTGATTGAACCTATTCCACATATCTTAGCACTTGAATCATCACAAAATCTAACAATCCTCCATCATACTTTTCAAGTTTAAAAAACTTACTCTTGTCTCTGGTCATATGATTAGAGAAACCACTATCAATGATACAATGGCTCTTATCTTTCCTAGCATGAAAAGTAGATACCAAAGTACCTTTATTCTTATCCTTTCTCTCCAAAGGGAATTCCTTCACACATATTTCAAAGTTAGCATAAACAAATTCATCTTTTAAATCCATAAACAAACATTCATCATCATCATCTTCATAATCAGATTCATCATCAGAAATACTTGCATCTTATCTAACTTAATAGCTTTTCTCAATCATCTTTCCTTTGTTCTCCTTGTTTTTTCCATTCACAATTCTGTTTGGACATCTTAAAGCATAGTGACCTATCTTTCCATAACTGAAACATTTGAAAGGAAACTTACCTTGATACTTACCAGCACCCCTTCTCATCCTTCTTACAAAGTTAACTTCCACATCATCAATATCTTCCTAATCTAGTTCTCCAATCTTCTCTATTTTTGCAGCCTTAAAAGCAATCTCAACTTTTGCACCATTACTTGCACCAAATTATCTCATTTCAAATGCAATTAAAGAGCCATACAATTGATCTCTAGAATACTAATCTATATTTTGAGATTACTCAATAGCAACAACTTTATGACTGTAAGTTTTAGGAAGGGTTATAAGAATTTTCTTTACCACTTTTGATTTTTTGAATTTTCCTCCAAGAGCTTTCATGGAGTTGACCACTTCATCTACCCTCTGCATATAGTTTGTAATTTTTTCATCTTTAGACATCCATGGGTTCTCAATTGTGGTCTTTAAATTCTGCATCTTAGCTTGTTTGACCATATCATCTCCTTCATAAATACTTTCCAGCTTTTTCCAAATTACTTTATTGGTCTTCAAATCCATAACTTTCACTAATTTAGAATTTGTAAGACTAATCAAGAGAGCATACTTTTCTTTCCTATTGCTTTCATAGGCCTTGAGTTCAGCTTCAGTGCTCGAACCATTTGTAGGCATAGTGTATCCATCCTTAACTAATTTTCAAACATCATATTCTAGATTCTCCATAAAGCCTTCCATCCTTGTCTTCCAAAATGCATAGTCTGTTCCATCAAATATAGGGATCTCCTTCTTGTGCGCCATCCCAGATCTACCTTAAGTAGTTAAGCTTTCTTCCAAGGAACCTTGCTCTAATACCAATTGTTGAATGTAAAATACAATTGAGCGGGGGGTGAATCAGTTGTACCTTAAAACTTTAAAACCCTAATTAACATTCAGATTCACATTCATTCATTAAACCCTTAGTCTGTTGTGATGAATTAACATGAAAATTAAATAACTGAAACTAAAAACAACATAACACCATAGACAAGAGAACACTAGATTTACGTGGAAAACCCAATAATGGAAAAACCACAATGAGGATTAGCTTGTGCTATAAGTAATATCAATATTGAATACAATAGGGCTCACTACCAAAGGGCTCACTAGCCAAAGAAGAAAGGCTCACTGCCAAAAGGCTCACTACCAAAATAGAAAAGAAGATAGAGAAGGAATGTTACATAGAGAAAGGCATCTCAATGCAACAAAGAATCCACCACAATGACATCAACACCTTAGCAGTATAATTGAAATATTGTAGCCACCTTCTGCTCAATGTATCTGGTAAACTAACACATGAAAGCTCGCACTGCATTATGCAATTTCTCACACTAGCATTTTTCACTTCTCGTCACTCAAATCTCACACATCTATCTTCACATACTTCAACAACACAACTCATACTTATACCATCTTCAACCTTGAAACCTTCCCCAAGGTTGGCTATGCTTTGACTATAACAACTGATGTGACGTGTGTAGTTGTCGTGTAAGTTCTAGCATGACTATCTTGTCCATAGGGTACCTTGGAAACCTATACAAGGCCCCAAAAAAACCCTCAATTCTAAAGTAAGTGAAATTAGGAAATTGGATAAACCAATAATTGAAGTTCTTCACCATTGCTTTGGTAGATAAATCCAACTTATTTTTGAATTCATTTGACAAGGATCTAATAATGTACATGATGAAGGCGTCATTCACCCTTTTGTAGTTCTTGTAATTCATGTACTGCAATTGCAGATATCATTCATAGATAATGTTCTCATTGGGTATTTTCCCCAAATTCCCTTTGCATGTCAAGCTCCTATATAGAAAGTTAGTTACCAGCACATAGACAGAATAGGAAGTCATGTAGAACTTTAAAGTCTTCTTTATTGATACATACTGGGTGTGGGTATTATCATTGATAGTATTTTCCCAATCAAACTGAATTTCTACCCTTAGTATTTCCTTGAAGACATTAGAGACGGGAAGGCGTACCACTTAGCTTAACAATGTTACCAATTCATTCACCTCTTCCACAAAGTCACTTTTGTACAACTTTTTTGATAGCTTCCCTACACTAGGTCAAGGGGTATGCATCCACTTCTTATCTACCACCTAGGAGAAAGCTAGAGGGTTTGTTTTCCAAATGTTGATGGAATATTCTCTCTCACACACCTCCATTTTTTAAAAGGAAGGAATCCCAAAGGTTCGTGCAATGGACGGAGGTGACAAGTCAGCCACCACTCATCCCTCAAAAGTGACTATCCTCCATGAATCCTTGTGATAGAATTCCCTACACCCATGGATGATCTTAGGACTGATTAGAGAAGGTGGGAATCTAGTTGCATGAAGGCCACTCTTCCTGATCCTTCGATCCATATCATTCTTTAAGTTGATCAATACACGTGTTCTCAAAACTCATCAATATTCACATGCCTAAGGTTTGTATTTGTCATCTTGTCCCATTCAGACACAATCTTAGAAGTGATTTCCATGCCACAAAATTCATACTTCATCTTGGCCTTTTCTTTCTCAACCTTTTTTGTTTTCTCACTCTTTCATGCTTTCTCAATATTTTCCATAAAACTTGCGTCAACAACATGTACTAAGTAAAACTTGATCAAGTATAGGAAAAAGGTGTTAGTTCAATTGAGAAATACATCATCATGACCCAAAATCATCATAAATATACCACATGCTAGAAAAGAAACATTCAATTTAGTAATCCAAGGTATTTTCTAGCATTTTATGAGTTTTGAGTACTTGTGGGCTAGGAGGATGTAGATGCCACAGCTTAGGACGATGCAAATGCCAGTTTGAATGGTGCTAGTGGGATGGCATCCCACGTGAGGAACCTCGCACATGGCATCCCACATAAAAAAATTTGTAAAGCTTGAACACGGTAAATCTTAGGTTAGTATATTCAAGAACGTGGGAAAATGATTAATCTAGTGTACGAAATGCAAGCACTTAGAATTTTTAGGAAATAGGCTCATACAAAAAAAGAAATTGTGGATGTCATTGAGTCAGAAGCTAGAAGTGCCCATGCCATAAAATGACATGGTCTACATGAAATTACACATATGGCCTCCCACAACCCAACTTCTGCAACATTTTAAAACTTAGTGAAATTTGGTTTAGTTCAATTTTGGCACATGGGAAAGTGTGAAAAACTCAAGATTTTGGCAATTTACAACCCCAAAGGAAATATGGGAATTGTAAAGATAAGAGCCATGGGTGACTATGTCGATACTCTGGCATGAATCCCATGGCACTCCACATTCAAAGTTCCACAAGATGTGGCTTTGAATAATGTGGAGGTCGACTCACTTCAAGCAAAAATTTATCACGATAGGGACGAAATTCCACACTAGATTTCCCACTTAAGGCTTCAATTTCAAAAGTTCTAAGCTTCGCTAGTTTAATCAACAAAAACCTCACCCAAAATTTAAATTTTTAATTAAATTTAAGCATAAAAGAGGGGTGGGATTCACCCCTATCAAATCCACAAATGGAATGAGTAAAAACCCTTGAAGATCCAAGCTCAATAGGCTGCCAACGCCCGCGAGAAAAATACCAGAGAAATGAATTTGCAAAGGTAAAAATGAAGGAGGTGACCCTCCTATTTATAGGAAAGGGTGCATTTAATGTAGTAGATTTCTCATTTTGTGTGGAAACCCTAGAAAGCATAAATATGAGATGTAGGAACCATGGTCGTGTACATATTCGGATCGCGAGAGCCAAAACAACGCAAGACATGAGGATGTGGGAGTTAGGATCATGTGAGGATACAAGATGTGGAAATTGAAACAATGTGGGACAAATACTTGTAAGAGCCAAAGAAAATGATGCCACCATCATGGAATTATGCATGTCACGACCTGCATCAAAACTTCCACAAATGGCTCAAAACACTTCGACATCCACCTAATGACATCCTACATATGGAAAACTACATCAAAACTTTTGCAAAAGGACACCTAGCCAATTTTAGTATTTTCAAGGGACACTCAAAATTTTGAGGGAAACACAGATCAAAGGCCAAAAAAGTGAAGGAAACAAGAAAAAAAAGGGACGTGGGCGAAGCTGGCACAAAAGCAAAAAGAAAAGAGGGGGTTCTTGTTTTGCGGGGGTGTTTGTGCAAAATGTACAACGTACCTCTTATACTTTGATTATTGGTTGATGTATATGACATTGAGACGACCTCTATCATAACATGGAGACTTCTTTTTATGACATTGCATTTAACTCTATCATCACATCAAGAATACCTCTATCACTATTATCATTAAGTGCATAATATTGAGACTATCTCTATTATGACATTGAGATTATCTATATCCTAATATGAGAATAACCTCTATTTTGATTTCCTTCTATATCTATTGTGTTTTTACCCATTTTGTGACACCCTTGGGTGTTTTCATAGTATGGGAATAATTTTACGTGAGAACACCACTACTTTGATAACAACACAATCATCTTTATTGTCCTCTAGGGGTAAACCCACAATAGTGGGTTACAATTTTTCGAACGAAGAATAATTAGAAATGCTCATCAAAAAATTTAAAATGGTTTACCCCTTCTAATGAAATCCCCTCCCTTCTAATGAACCCCTTTTTGCACCATATAAGGGGGGTTCGAAAGAACCCCCTTCATTAGAAGGGGTTTCTAATGAACCCCCTTTTTTCACCTTCCCCTCCACCATTTCAAAATTTATGCATTTTTTACTATCGAAGCTTGGGAAGGAGGTGAAAATGGAGTCAACTTGACAAGCCAAGTTGGATTATTGTAGTGATTGAAACGTGCTTTCCAACAACTATAAATTTAATATATTTTGTTTTTATTTTATTTTATTTTTTAGTTTTACTGTACATAGGTTTTTCATCGAACGATCAAGTTCGATGAAAAATCATTGTGGAAAAATAGTAAATTTGAGGAATTTTTTTTTGAAAAATATATATCCACTAGGTATTGATGTCCTCGTTCTAACAAAAAAAGAAAAATTGAATTTCAATACATACCAAAAAAGTTATGCGAGCCGAAGTGCATTTGTCTAAATTATAAATGTTTTGACTTCAAAATTTAATTAAAAGAAAAATATTCAACAACATGCTATGAAACAAAATGAAAGCCCTAGATACTTGTGTTACCAACCTAAATTCAAAATAATTAGAGTTTTATCCTTTGTAGAAAAAAAGTTATGCGAGCTGAAGTACACACCACTTTTTAAAAATGTCGTTTACTATTAAAAACTAGTTATCAAGGGAGACGCACAAAAAATTATAATTTTATTTTATTTTTATTTTTTTTAAATACATTTAAAATCTACAGACAAAATCTCACAAATCACTAGTTTACATCATTTTCAAATTCATAATAGTTTACCTACTATAAGTGTCAGAAAGTGAAGTTTTCTCTAAAAATGTTGATTTCAATGTCAAGTTTGGCCAAAAAGTGTAACCCATTATTGTGGGATGACCTCTCTATAATCTTAGGGGCAAGAAGAACATGATTTCTTTTTCCTATTTCAGGGAAGGCATAATCTATATTTTCCTACATTCCATCTACCTTAAAATCAATTGCATACACTTTTAAGAGGGGGCGTACCTACACCATCACTTATATATTTTGTCATATTTTCCTTGCATCAATGTTGTGATTTGTGTTTTTATTTTTATAAATTTTGTGTTTCCTAACACATGTGATATAGGTTTCTATATTTCTAACATAGTTGTGAATGTATTTTTTGACATTATATGTGTTGCATGTAGCATGTTCTAACATGTTTGTTTCACATCTCAACTCGAGGGCATGCATTATTAGACTATCATGTATCCTTTTTTATATCCTATCAAATATTTTTAATTTCTACACTTCTATTTTTATACTTTAGCTAGGCCTCATTATGCAGTGACATCAACCCACTAAAGTGGGAGATTTTTTTTTTTTGGAGTAATTAGGACATCACTTGATAATTAATTAATCATTAATTAATTATTAAGTCCTTTATTACTTTATTCACTTAAGCTAAACTTAGGAATATTTTTTTATTAATTAGATTGGACTAAATATATGTCAAGTTGTCTCATTCCATGAGATTAGGACACTTGTCACAATTTAATCAAATCTTCATCTAGGGTTTTCTTTTTTTATACTTTTATAAGCATGTACCTTCATTGTAATCATTAATCTAATGTAATCTAAGTATTCACTATTCAATACAGAAGAAATATCAAATTCTCTTGTGGATCAATCTTTTCTCTCTTGGTTGCATAGAAAATCAGTTGCTTTGATGTCTCATTTGTGATAGGTTTTTTGGTTTATAGTGATTATTGGGAATTGTGGGATTCACTATCAACTCCAACATGGTATTAGAGCACCAAATCTGTGACTTCCTATCTAAATTTTGAGAGATCCAGCCTTGAGGGAAAAATTAGCTCATCCTAGGGAAAAACGAGCATCACTATTAAGTTCAGAATAGTCGAAAACCTTAAGATCGCTTGTTTCGTCGAATTGGACAAAGTTAAAGAAAAAGCAAAATTATTTTAGTAGCATGGCCATTTGTACAAAAATTTGTATTGCCTTGCTACCATAACTCATTTAGGTGTGCACATAGGTCAAATATAGTTTCATTTTTTTCTCCAAAAAATATTTATCCAAAGTTTACAAGGAAAAAATTGTTATTAAAAAAACAAAAAGAAAAAATATATAAACAAGATTTAAAGCTTGATGGCATTAGGTCGTACAACCTGTGGGGGCACTGGTCCCACCGACCACGATTACCACTTCCATTTGTTTTGAATCATTTTGGTGGCTATATTATTGGTTGGGTGGTATACATGATGGCTACATTATCAGCCAAGTGGTATTCCTGATTGCTCATAGTCACGACCCTTCATTTACATGTTACTCTAAATCTTCAAAGATTTTGACGGATCTTCAAAACCTCAGCAACCGCTTCAAAATCAGTAACAATAGGAAATTTCCCAATGACGACAGTGAAAATGGCAGTCAACACACCATAAGGAATATTCGTTGCACACAAAGAATATTCCAGTAACTGATGCATATTTCGAACAAAATCTTCTCAGAACTAATGATTTTTTTTTTTATGGACTTTTTTTTTGGCAGGCATGGGAATATTCTTGAATATTCACTGACGTCAATCATACAACTGGCCCTCTTTTCCCCCTCCTAGCCTTCATTTTACCTAAAGTAGCTATTTTTTATGCATAACTTGGGCATATTGTATTGAAATCAAGCAAACAACATATTTTTGAAAAGATGGTTCCATTTACTTTTCAATAGTATAGGTCTAATTATCAAAATTTTCTACTAGTTTCTATTATTCTTAGTCAAAGTTAGATCTTCACTTTTCACTTTTGAGCTCATGAATTTTTTTCTATATCTTCGATTTTCATGATTCTAGTAGTGATGAAAAGGTATTTCAGATCTCTTCAGATCCATTCATGCACTTTTTTCCAAAATCTTTCCCAAGTACATTTTGAAACATAGAAAAATAGGGTGATAGGTCTAAAACATATGGTTTTATACTAAATTTGGAATGTTTCACCAAACTTGCTATAAATAGAAAGGGGAAAATGGGATGTAATGAACCTACCTAATTTCTATTTCATTAAGGAAATGAGATCCTCCAAGATAGGATTAACTTTCAGCCCTTAGGTGAGTCAATTCTATGGAAGATCTAGTAATTTCCTTTATGTGTGTGGGGACAGGGGGTAAAGTTCAAAATACACTTTTGGGAGATGAAAATAAAATAGAAAATGACCTCAAATTTGTAACATAAGACCTGATTCATGTAGATGAAGCATAGATCTAACAAAAATAGTCGATTTTGTATTTTTTGGATGAGTGGAAGACACTTAAAACTTGCCTCAAAAATCAGTTGCCAAGTGTCTAGAAATGGTGAATGGGTCTCGAGACAGCTTTTTGAACTGAATTTTTGGGAGCCTCTGAAGACATATCTGAGATACAATTCCCTACTGGTTTCACTCAAAAATGATGGAAAATAAACCCGAGATATGAGTTTTCATGATCTTGACAACTTTTCTTGCAACTTTGACAACTTTTGAAAATTTTGCAATTTTGTACTTTAGGGATCTTTGCTCTTCAATTTTTTAACCTAGGACTTGCAATACAAACACAAGAGGGATTTTTTTTATTTTTGGTGAATGTGGGTTTTTCTTGGTCAAACCCTTTTTTGGTAATTAAACCTTGAATTGAAATAAAACATGAAAGGAATGATGAATGAACAATGCAATGTTGTAACTCACCAAACCGTTGAATGAAACCCTTGGAAATATGAAATATTTAGCTTGATCTTGAATTAAATTGCTTCAATGGATGTGGATCTTGATACTTGAATCTTGATTTGGATCTTGAAACCTACATCACAATGTTAACTCCAAAAACATGCATGATTGCAAAAGACTTTGACATGATGCTTGAGATCTTGAATGCTGCAACAAATGCTTGAGAAATTTTCTTTTGAACACCTTTGAAAATAATCTTAGCTCTTGTGAAATTTCTCTTGAAAATCTCTAGATGTTGAATTGATAAAATAACCTTGCTTTTATAGATGATTTTCTAATTTCCCAAAAATAAAATATTACAAGCTGACATTTGAATATGAATTTGGGATCATGAAAATACTGCCAAAAACATGTTTTAAAAATAGGTTTTTAGGCTTAGGGAGGACCCATTTTTCCATGGGTGAATGGGTTCCAGGTCTCGATTCTTGGAACACACATTGCTCAAGGTAAAGTGTTATGTGGTGGCATTAATTATTGTCAAGTTTCCCCTTCAGAAAATGTAATTTATTAGGCTTGTAGATGTAAAATAGGGCTTATTAAGGTATAATTAAGTCCAATTTAATTGAGGGGACCCAAAAAAAGTGTGAAAATGTAAAGGATTACATTTTTCTACACCACATTTTATTTAGTTTTTTATTTATTTCATATTTATGTCAATTACTTGGATGTCTTGGAACTTGGAAAGGCTTTGTTTGCATTAGATGACTTCATTTGATCTACTTATATGTATTGAGATTATTAGTCTCTAATTTTAGTATTTAAAGAACTATCGTGGGTTTTTTTGTTCATCCTTTTGTGGTCATCTTGTCTAAGGATAACTACAAGTCTTGGTGAAATGACATCTTGACAGATCTCAAGTGGATTGATCTTTTTCCTTGTCTTTATGGACTCATACCAACACTAGATACACTAGGAATTTATTCAGCATGGGTTATTATCAATGATCATGTTGTAGGAATTATTTGTTCTAGTGTTGATCTTGACATTGTGTTTGTTGTATCGTACATTGATTGTCCCCACACACTTTGGACTCATATTTGGGAGATGCATGAATACCCTCATATCTCTCCATACCTAAAGGATCCTACTATAGATTGTCTCATTCCTCTTGCTAATGCAGATTCTATACCCTTGACGATACTTTAGAGGAGCTTCATTATATCACAAGTCTTGCATGTTTTGATGGTTCAAAGACTTGTCTTCATGTTCCCATTCTTCAAATTGAGACTTCGTCATTATATTATGTTGTTCCTGATTAGTTTGGAATCACCACATCTTTGGCCCCTATTGATTCAATGTAGTAAGACATCCATCTTCTTTCAAACATAGCTACTTGGGATTCATATCTTATAGACATATCAACCTTATTTGTAGAGTCTCAGATTACATATTTGGAGGATTACTTTGAGGACATTCATCTCCTCTTTGTTGACAACCACATTATCGTTGTTGGCCTACCATCATCATCTTTGGACCTTGTTCTACATCAATCTTAACTAGTTTCTGGATTGACATCATCTCTTTCTGACATGTGGGAACTTGAGCACTTTTTAGAGACACACATCATTTGGATTCAATTTCCTGGTTCACCCATCTTTTTGGATTGGCTTCTCCAATCACCAGTGGATTTGTTTATTCCTAAGGGGAGAAATGTTGTTTGCAAACAACGGATCATATTTTGTCTTCAAGCATTCATCATTGGCACATGAGCTGCTTTTTTATGGGTGGATTCATATCCTCATTTTCTCTCTCCTATCAAGGAGAATCTATTGTACTTGTGTGATAGAAGCAGCCCTTGGGGGGTCACATTGAGTCTTTCTTCTATCCTTCTTTCACTAGAGCAATTTTTTTTCTCTCTATTTGAGAGGAGTTTTTCCCATGTGGTTTTATCTTTTTCTTTAGTTATAAGAAATTCATTTATTTGTACATGGTTACATCATCAAGCCTTGTATTAGGGTTTTTAGCTTCTCCCTAAGTTGATCTTAAGGGAGGGTGTTGGAATAATTAGGACATCACTTGATAATTAATTAATCATTAATTAATTATTAAGTCCCTTGTTCTTTTATTTACTAAAGATAAAGTTAGGAGTGTTTTTTATTAATTAGATTGAACTAAATATAGGTCAAGTTGTTTCATTGCATGAGATTAAGACACTTGTCACAATCTAATTAAATCCTTATCTAAGATTTCCTTTTTTATGCTTTTATAAGCATGCACCTTCATTGTAATCATTAATCCAATGTAATCCAAGTCTTCATTATTCAATACAGAAGGCACATCAGATGCTCTTGTGAATCAATTTTTCTATCTTGGTTGCATAGCAAATCAGCTGCTTTAATCTCTCATTTGTGATAGGTGTTTTGGTTGCAAGTGATTACTGGGAACTATGGTGTTCATTATCAACTCCAACAAAATTAATGTCAAAAATTGCATGACTTATAATTTTGATATTATGTAGCACACTCAACTTGATGTTAATACCCATAGTGTGTCTTAAGGCCATCCTTCCAAATCTAAGTGCCAATTTGACTCTTCTAAATCAACACGCTTATGTTTTTAACATTTCTTTGTGTGTTTATCATTTATGAGATTTTACCATCTCCATAACTTTCAAATTTTTACACCAATACATCTATAATTTCATAGACGAGTTCGTGAATACATTGTCGTCCCATTGTGGGTATAAATTGCTCCATTTGGAAAATTCTTTCCCTCTGTGAAACAATACTGTTTTGTATGCATTTTTGGGTGTTTTATCTACGTACTGCTTATTCTACAACACTCTAACTTTGAACTCTTCACCTTTGTCGGCAATGAGAGACTTCCTTCTGGTATAGTTATTCCATTATCTTTCCATACTATTTTCTCTAGCTTGGCATTGGTAGATATTTCTATGGACATATATTGGATTTAGCATATTTCTTGGAAGAGTTTATAATCATGTAAAGTCATTTTCATCACCCTCATTACATTATTGTGTCTACACATCTTGGTATATTTTGAGCTTTCTTTTTTTTGACATTTTAAATAAATGTATTTTGTAGATTACAATCACATTGTTATTGTTTATTTTATTATTCATTAGAATAGCAACAATTTGTAGACCAGGTTATTGTTATTCCACACTTTAGTATCTAGTCTAGATGCATTTAGATTAAGTGTACGTGTATAGACATAAATTTCCATACCCACATATTGCTCTTAGATCTAGATACATTTAGGCTAAATACACACACTCTCCAATCTTCCTCTTATCATCATGATTGCATATTGAAATTGAAAGACAAACAAGACCTTGATCACTCTTTGAAAGCTCCCAAGTAATAACACCATTCCCCTTTGTCTTAAAGACATAGGTTGCATGTGGGACTACTTTGCAAGATTCAAACATGTGACGGATTTGCTCTTCGATTATGATATCCATAACTCCTCTTTATGTTTTCAGTTATTTACTTTCAATTATTATCTTTTGAATATTTTAGTACATTCACTTCATGATATTATTTCTATTGTATAGGTATGGTTGACATATTTTCATGTTATTATACCTCGCTATTCTTATCTTCTTATTTTTCTTTACCTCTTCATATGTTAAATTTTAAATAATTGATAATACCATATCATTATTAATATAAATTTACAAAATTTATCATATTTTAATAATTTATTATCAATTCAATTATAAGTGTACATTAAATTTAGTCTATTTTAATTTAAAGTAAACTTTAACTTCAATTTACAAGTGGATGGACTTCCCAACCTAGTGTTAGGAAGATTTTTTAAAACCCATGTCCATTGTTGCTTAACAAAAAAAACAGTGTTGTAATATTTTTATCATTTTTCAAAGAAAACTAATTCTATATTTAGAATGATTATATTGTAAAAGAGGCACATTTTATTTATTGGATAGATAAAATAGTAATATCAATGTGAATAAGGATTTATTTGAGAGAAATTTATTTCTTTATGTATAACTGGAATATTTGACATTTAGGTCTATCATATTATAGTTAAATGTTTAAATTCACCAATTCAATCTTTTATTATGAGTTTATAAGTTAAATCTAAAAAGAGGTGAAATTTACACTATTTACATTAAAATCACTTTTAATGTCCCACTCCCTATTTGTACTTATTTTCTATTGACTAGAGAGAAGTGAGAAGGGACCTAAGTAAATTCATTTTCAATTCATTTTCAACCCCGTGAATCAAGTGATTCATAATTCTCATGTTGGGCCCAACTATTATCCCATATTGATTGTCACAAGTAAAGAATTCATTATCTAAAATTACCATGGTATTTCAAGGCTTTGGGATACTATCTCAAACTATTTGGGCCCTCACATTCACCTTATTTCTTTCCATGTATCATTTGGGGCATCAAATCATTTTCCTTGTGAAAGATCTCAATTAACTCATTATATTATATTGCACTAATATTGAAAATACCTTGATTTTTTAGGCAAACCAAAGATGGAGGTGAGGGTGTTAGGAGTTATTTTAATTTTCTTTCCTTGGATTGTAAAATTGGATCCATTGATAGTGTTGTAAATTGCATACCCTTACAATTTCACCTATGTTTTATACTCACTTTGGTGTACATTCCCTTAGTGTTTGTGTAGGCTCATTTCAACCCTCATTTCAACCCTTACAACAAGTGCTTAGGCCTTCTTTTTTAGGTTCAATTACTTATGTCAACTTTATGTTAACCCTACATTTTTCTTGTCTTTTTTCATTTTT
>VDFB02013413.1:0-21342 GCA_007258455.2 Sequoia sempervirens | reverse complement strand
TAAAGATAAGACAAATGACTGCCCACCTAGAGGTAAGAAAAAACCAGCTGATTAACAGTCCATCAACACACCCTTAGTAGTCCAAAACAGCCAAAAAATAAAAAATAAAAAATAAAAAAGACATGCCACATGGCTATTAGAGAAATTCTTTAAGCATTTTAGCTGCCTCCAAATCCTTGGCCGCCAACCTATCATGCATGTCCATGATTTCTTCAACATCACCAGCAAGGTCCTTCTTACCTTTCTTTATTTTGCTCCTAGTACGCACACTCGGCCCAGCAACCAAATCAATAGAATTCCCATCCATCCTAGCTCCCTCCCCATGAACCAAGTTCTCCTGGTCATCAAACAATCCCTTCCCAGTCAGCTCTTTCACCTTCTGATTGAGGAAAACCATACCCTCAGCTAAAGCCTCCAACTTCTCTCTGTTGATGTTAATAAGCGTGTAAAATTCCCTGCGAAGCTGCCTATTATTCCTTTCCAACAAAGTCAATCTAAGACCATTATCATTCTTTAGGGCAGCAAGCTCATCCACCATACAACTAATATTGGCATTCAAAGATCTGGTAAGCACAAAAATATACTCTTGCTCCTTAAGACTACGAAGAGTGGAAATGTTACACATAGAAATGATATCATGCTTGTTATGGAGGTCCTGCATCTCTAGAACGAGCCACATGAGCTTAAACAAGATATCAGCCCCTTCTTTAACCAGACCCGATGCCTGAGAATAATCCATCGCCCCCCAGAACACACCCCTGCCCTAGTACAACCCAACCGGAGGTTCCTCCCCCTGCATATCCTTAGAAACAAGCTTGGCCTTCCCCCTATCCTTAGAATCCAACCCTCAAGCAGAGTTTTCAAGATTGACCACCGAATTCCTCTTACCAACAACAAGGGACCCACCAATACCAGAATTCTCACCCTGAATATTCCCTTCCATCTCCTGAGTATTAACATACACCACCTTAGCACGACCCTTAGGCCTCTTACTAGCAGAACGCTCAATGACTCCCTCTAAAACCTTCAACTTGCATTTAGCATGCAGAGTAGCTTTGGATGTTGAGGGCTTAACAACACTCGTCAAAGGAGTGTAGTCCAAATCAGTGGCATAGCCTTTAGACTAGCCCTCTGACTCCTCCTCTAACTCTGTACCATCTGACTCCTGTATTTCTTCAATCTTACATTTCACACTTGCCTTCCCCTTCTTCTTAGAAACAGGGGACCGAGGGGTTCTAATAATGCAATTAGCTTTAATAAACTCAACAATAAGCAGCATTAAACCTTCATGCAAAAAGGGATTCCTATGGTTTTTTTTGTAATTCGCAATACCCTCTTCTAGAGACATCAACAGGTAAAAAGGGAAAGACATGAGCTAATTACTATGGCGGAAATGGTTGAGCAACACAAAGTGATGTCCATAGAGCACCATGTATCTTCCATCAAGAGTGAAGTAACACATCAACGCCATCGCAACCTCCCACCAAATAGGTTAAATCTTGGTTCTATCATAGTCCCCACAATCCAAACAAACCATTTTAGCCCTTTCCCTATCATGGAGGAAATTCTATCTAGCAGACTCTGAAATGTTCTTATCCCTGTAGAATTTTCTTCCTTCCATAGACAAACCCGTGACCTTAGCAATAAACTCTTTGTTAATGGTAGTATCCCTACCAAACATACTCACCACACAGCCATGCCAAGCATTAAAAAAATCCTTAGAAACTGTGGATTTAAAACCATTCAATCTCTCCATGAAAGGAGTAACACCACCACTTTGCAAGACTTCCCAAAATATGGCATTGGTTCTAGTTTCCTCACAAGACAACGGCTCTGTTCGAAACCTATCTCTGCCCATCATCGAATTGTTCGCAGAAAGAAAGCACAACCAGAACAAACCAATGGAAATAGACATAAAACCACCCATAAAGCATGTGAGGCTATCAAGGGTAGTACATAAGGAAATAAAGAAGAAGACGATAAGACAACTCAGTTGAAGAAGGCCACAATTACCAATGAGCATCAGATGTGAGAGAAGTCTAATCAAGCAACAAACTTCATGATACCAACGCAAACTCAATACCAAGGAGGTGGGCATAAAATTAATGAATTTCATTAAGAATAAGTCACCTTAAATCAATTGGAAGGGCGCCATTCTCCCCCCCCACGATCTAGTTGATGGCACACCATAATTAGCCGGCCAATCAGCCACTACATTAGCCTCTCTATAGGTGCGAGAGATGTAAATTTCATCAAATTCACCACATAAAGAAATGGCATCTAAAATAAAATTATTAGTAGACCATGAGGGAGGAGACCTTTCCTTAAGGCAATTCACAATGTTTAACGAATCACCTTCAATCTAGAGTTTAGAGATCCTTATATCCCTAGCCAATTTGATGCTATGATAGGCAGTTGCAGCTTCAGCAATAGTAGAATGTAATGTTGTTAATTGATATACAAATAATAATTTAAATATGAGTTTGTTGAAGGTTTTGATTAAATAATAAAATCTAATCGTGTGACTATTAAATTAACAAGCATTGTGGAGGATTCAAATTTAGTTTGTAACATTATTTTGGTTTGGAAAATTACAAAGAGCCACCTTGTGAGGGATGTGTGTACACGCAATTTTGAGCTTAACTAGAGTAAACTAAAAAAATATTAACCTACTCTACTCAAACCAGTTCACAAGCAACGCTCACATTAAGCATAAGAGTTGATAAAACATTAACTATTTTACCAAAACCAACCCTTGTTTCAATATGGACTAGTGGTTGTGATCATAGATGCTTGGAATAACAATCAACAAGACACCTATTCCAAGACAACTATAGGATGTACTAGATGCTTGTGATCAAGTTAGACACCTATTCCAAGCAACAATCCACAAGATGCAGTTACACTTAGGCCAAGAAAATTGATTCCAAACATTTTTCCACCACAATACTTCCATCACCCCATATTTTTGAAGGTTTAACTCTGATACCTAATGACCACTGAATAGAGCCCCTTGGGATTTGGACTCTAAGCTAGGATATTCCACTCCCTGAGTGAGCTACACTCTCTACCCACTAAAATATTTCTTAACTCTATGTGATCCTCGTCAAATCCCCCTTTAGGCCACGCTACCAAGTCCTTCCATCTAGAAAGTCCCACCTATCCCAAATTCTAATTAGATTTGAAGTCCGCAACTTGGGACCAACCAACCTTTATGAAGCGATGACAAAGTTCCCACAGATGCGAGTATATGGTCATGATTGGGGTAAATCCATCCCAAGAATCATGCCAAAAAAGATCTTCTGGCCCACTATTACAAATCCAGAATAAACTCTATCTTGATCAACTTGGCACCCTTCTTGAGAGTATCCCAAATGATAAATCCTTTACCCAATAGAGAAACTCAAGGAACCTCATCCTTCACCACCCCCTTCATACATTTGGTAGAGAGGATCCTGGCCCAAACATGATCTTGATTATTACACCATTGCCAATATAACTTAGAAACTAATGCTTGACCAATAAGACTACCCTGACGTAGCCCAAGACCCCCTTCTCGTTTCAGTCCGCAAGTGATCTCCCACTTAACTAGACTCCACTTCATAGAGGAAAAATTACCTACCCATAAGAATTGGTGTGAAAGGGAATCCAAATCCTTAATAAATCTTGGAGGATCCACCTAAAGCATACACTTGTAATTAGGAAAAACTTAAATCACGAATTTCAAAAGTAAAACTCATCACACAAAGGACAACCATCTATGAGTCCAATGATTCACTCTCACTCGAAACTTATCCAAAATATTTTTCCAAGTTCCCCTAGGAGGTATTCCAATAGAGATATGAATTCTAAGGTAGACCATAGGAAGATCTCCAATCTAAAATCTAAGAATGTGAGCAATCCTCTGCTGAATAAGCAAGGGGTGTTAAAGAAGAAAATAGAAGATTTACCTTCATTGATCTATTGGTTGGAAGCTGCAAGATATATATCTAATTACTATCAGCAATTCATAGCTTCTCTAATCTTGCCACACCCATCATAACAGTATCATCAACAAACTGTAAATGAGTCTGTGGAGGAAATCCATTACCCCAATGCCACCCTTGGATAAAGCCTTGGTTAACATGGCTCTTGATAACTCTTCCAAGACCCTCCACAAAAATAATAAACAAATATGGTGGCAAAGGGTCTCCTTGCCAAAGGCCTCTATACACTCCAAATAAGGAAGAAGGCTCACCATTGACAAGCACAAAGAATAAAGTGGAGGTAACATAGCTCATCACCCACTTAATCCCCTCCTCATCAAAACTAAAATAACTAAGCACCTTTCAGAGAAAGGACCACTTGACCTTTCCATAAGCTTTATCCATGTATAGTTTAATAAACATAGCTTTCTCCTTTGAAGTTTTCATGGAATGTATTGTCTCAACAGCAATGACCACTCCATGTATAATTTTATTATCTGCCTCAAAGCCTCCCAGTTCTTCAGAGATGATCCTGCTAATCCATCACTTCATCCTCTTTGTAATCAACTTAGAGAAGATCTTATAAACCACATTACTAAGGGATATGGGTCTAAAAAATTCAACATATGAGCCCCTTCACATTTGGTGATAATAGCAAGAAACATATAATTCATAAATTTCAACATCTATTTGCTCACCCGAGATTCATGTACTACCTCTAATAAATCCACTTTTATAATTTCCTAGAATTCCTAAAAGAACTCTATCGAAAACCCATCTAGGCTAGGAGCTTTCCCCTTCATTTGAAAAAAAACCTCCAATTCATCTAATGAATTGGGATAAGGTGCACATTCATTTCCAAAGAAACAAGAGGAGGAATACAAGCCAAAATTTGGTTTTCTTCTTCAATTGCATCAGGTGAGTAATCCCTGAACAAAACAGCATAATACTACAAAGCCTCTCTAGAGATCTCACTGAAGGAAACCAAATGATATCCCCTACAATTATTAAGAGAAGAGATCAAGTTTCAATTTCTTCTAGCCTTAACTGAATTAAAGAAGAAATCCATATTTATATCTCCTTCTTGGAGCCACTCAATCTAAGCTTTCTATTTCCAATAGATCTCCTCCCACATTTCCCATTCCTCCTAAGCTTTCAAGGCTATTGATTCTTCTTTAAAGGATTCTTCAGAAATACCATGATCTCTAATCTCATGGGTGATAGCATCTAGACGAGCCTAAGCAATTGTCTTAGCATGGAAGATATTTTCAAAACATTGTTTATTCCACTTCTTGAGCTACTGCTTCACAAAATGCAATTACTTGGGCCAAAATAATACATCACTATGGGCCATACATTGGTCTACCCTAAATCTACCAATCTACCATAAGATCTTGAAGATGGGGTTCTCGTAGCCACATAAGCTGAAACTTGAAAGATGGATTCTTAGAGATTCATGCTAGATCAACTAAGAGCCTAATTGGCAAGTGGTCAAATTCCCTCCAATCTAATATCTTAGAGTTGGTTTCCCAATTGCTACCAATCTCAAGCCTCTTGAGATTGAGTCCTTACCACACCTCCTGTCATTCCAAGTATACTGGCCATTACTAGGCTTTATATCTATAAGATTTAAGGAAGAAACATTATCTCTGAGAAGGTTAGCTTACAACTCTAACATTTGCATTCCACCCCTTTTTTCTCAAATTAATAATGGCATTGAAATCCCTAGCAACAATCCAAGGATATAAAGGAACTATACTTTGAATGTATCAGATGTGAGAACGAAGGAAGGACTTCCCAAGACTGTCAATTGAAGCATAAACATTAGATAAAAAGATAATCTCTCTCGACTCCAAAATTGAATCAACCATACAAATATAGAACTTACTAGTGATCCACAAAAGAGGAAAAGTATTCAATGGGTTCTATAAGAAAGCTACTCCCCTTGCATTACCTTGAGCACCAATACACTAGCGTTGACTTCTCCACCAAATTTTTGACCCCAAGTTGCACATACTCTCCATAGAAAGCTTAGTCTCCTGAATAAATAACATATTTGGCAAATGATCTCTCACCAACTCTCAAACAACATTTTATCTAGAGCCATTGTTCAAGCTCCTCACACTCCATTAGAGAATAATCATCTCTAAGAGTTGGAAAAGTGAGATTCAATAGTTTTAGCTAACCTTGAATCCACAAATGTCTCTCCCATTAATTTAATTTTTTCCAGGTCTTGACCCACCTTAAGAGACTTCTCTAGAACCCCTTTCTTAAGATTCTTTTGTTGAATCCCTAAGATGGGAGAGCCTTTACTTCCTTTCCCCGAATCTAATTTTTCCTTACCCGATGGAGGTATATGCCCAACGAAGACTAGATCCTCAGTCCTTTTCATAATTCCAATTACTACTAGAGGATTTAAAAAATTAGGGGCCAAATCCATGTCCATTTGTGCTACTACTAGACCACCCTCTTGAACCTCCTGAATCTCAACTCTTTTGGATATTGCTTGTTCCACCTCTAGGTCTCCCATATCAAGGTTCAACATACTAGGGTTCAACTCCTATTGGTCGAAGTCATTTAGAACATCAAAGTGGTTGAACACCTCCTGCTCTTGTCTATCCTTGAATGCTCTTTTCTACCCTTTGTTCTTGTTGCAAGGCTTAACATGAATAAATCCTTCCTTATCTACAACTTCACCCATAACAAGTGCCTTTTCTTTGTCCACCTTAGTGGGCTATCGGAGAGGTTGGTTAAGGGAGGACTTCAAAGAACAATCCCTATGACATCTTATTTGTAGGTGTCCATATTCATGACATATTTGACATTGGAATGACAAAGCTTCATAGTCTAACTATTGGACCCATGAAGAATAACCTAGACAAATTTACAAAGAATTTTGAAGAGGGTTACTCAAATCAATTTTGATGCAAATACAAGCAAAAGAGATTACCTTTTCATCCAACGTCTGCTAAGAAGGGCCCACTGACTTACCCAACAACTAGGCAATCATATGTAGAATATTATTTCATCAAAATTCTAGAGGAAACCAAGGGAGTCGCACCCAAATTGGGACGCAATTTGGAAGCTCTTCCACAAGGTTTAACCCAACATTCCATGGCTTATAAAAGTATACCCCTCCTTCAAATACTTTATTGCGATCAACTAAACAATTAGAGACCACCATAAAATAATTATTGGCCACCAGCACCACCTCCATCTTGCCTTCAATATTTCATGTTTTTCTAGCCAAGGATTCCAAAAATGGAAGAGAGACTCTAAGCCCCATGAACTTGCAGATTAGCGCATGATTTATCAAATAATTCATATTGTCTTCGACTAAGTTAGGTTGAATCACCAAAACCAATCTATCATGGCTCCTCTCCAAGAATCCACTTATTTTTAGAATACTTGAGCCCCCACTCCAAGATAATCCCTCCATAATCAAGGCCTTATTCCCCAAATTACTAGCTTCAACATGCATTGATGAAGATGGGTCATTCCCATGCAAAACCACCCTAAAATCCATATTATTTTTTAAACCTATGACTTCACCTGAAGCCATATCCAACGAGGAAAATTTTGAGGAAGCACCACCTTAGATTGCCCTTATGCTCGAATTCTAAAACTATCACAAAATTGCAAAAATAAAAATATATAGCTACACAAACCCCATATTCACAACTTCAACACCCACAACAACCCCCCAAAAATCCTCCTATGCAATGCCCCCACCCGAACCAGGGACAAGCAACACATATTAGATGAAAGAAAGCATGGCTAGGGTCTTCCCTAGCCCGCATAACTCCAATCTCCCACAATGCTCATTTTGTTCCCTCAAATGCCCATTAATATTCAACGAGAGACCATATTGAGCTACAAGTTCACTAGTGTTAGATTTCAATATTATTTTTGTAATCTTAATAAGGTGGTAGACTTTTTGGTAAAATCAAGAGTAGATTAAAAACAATTAATGACTCTCTTTAATGACATTTCAAACTCATGGTAAGTTTTGGTTTTGCTTCTACATTATAAAATCCCTTAATTATTTTCCTAAAAATATTGTCCTAAGGAGCCACCATGGTTGGTGTTCATTCTAAGGATTTATGACTGGAAACAAAGGAAATTATGGTTTCATTGGCAATTTTTGGAGGTGCATGTGAGAAGATTTATGACCACTTATGTGGCTTTTATTAGTACAATTTTTGGGTTGAGGTGTGTATGATAGTGTTCTTAATATTGGTTGGGTGGCTAGAAAATGAAAGTTGTGTTGGGGTTATTTTAGCTTTTGGCTTTCTTATAATGGCTCACAAGAAGAATGAAAGGCAATGTATGATATAGGGAGGAAGGGAGAGGTGTCAAATAAGCTTGGCTTCCTTTTCTACCATGATTATTTACCTACCACGAGTTTTGTTAAAGATGTGTTGGGAAGTTGGGATTGGGTTTGCATGGAGCTCTTAGGTCAAAGACAATGATGAACCAAGAACTTGTCTCTAAACTAGTGGATAGGGTTCTTGATGTTGCATTGAGGATTTGACTCTTGAAATAATTATTTCTAGACTAGTTCAAAAGTATTACAATTCTCCTGGAGGTTGGTGTAGGAGTCAAACAAAACAATTATGTGGGGTTGTAGGAAGGTAGGTCGTCAATGGCCAATGTAGGGAAGTTGAATGCATT
Source organism: Sequoia sempervirens (assembly GCA_007258455.2). NCBI lineage: Eukaryota > Viridiplantae > Streptophyta > Pinopsida > Cupressales > Cupressaceae > Sequoia > Sequoia sempervirens. The sequence goes on along the minus strand of VDFB02013413.1, from coordinate 12,703 downwards.
ACAATAGGAGGTGAATGTGTTATGATCTTATTGCTCTACTATGGACATGTTAGGAATAGGATCACCGAGCAATACATGATAAAATAAATGCAAAAATAAAATATAAAACATAGATATACAAATATGTGTGGTTGACCCAATATGGGCTAGTCCATGGAGAAACAACCATTCCTTCCTTTATTTTGTCCAACAAAATGAAGGGATACAACCTACAATACATCTGTTGCGATATCCTTTTCGTTCTCACAATACACAATGGTAATACAACACCCTCATAAAAAGAGGGTTGCCCTCTAGGGAAAAAAATGCCAACATAACCTCTACCATTAGATCTGTGACCCAATGATGGATAGCCCAAATTTACTATGAAAAATAACATTAAAATGGGCTCTGAACACGACTACAATAACACCAAAAATTTAGACCTTTAACAAGATTAGAGTCCATTAACAACAATTTCCCACTTGGAGATTGATTAGCCTCCATACCTATAGGACAAAGTGATGCTTGGTTTATTGGATACTCACAGTCATGGCCCCTTGAAAACCATGAGTGAATACACAGTCCTTATCTTTTACAATAAAACTATTCATAGAGCTAAAAATCATATGAAATCTATACCCAACGTTCAACTCTTAGCTCTCGACCCTATTGTGTGACTTGGAAGGCATTTCATGGAGGAAACTATGAAGTGGGATGATACAACTAGTGTTAGACATTGAAGTGTGTATTGGATATAAACTTAACTTGTGTTTTTTTTATTTTTTATTTTGTTTGATGTTAAAATAAATAGATAATTATTTATGACATGTTTGTAATAGGTTGCTCCATTAATTTAAAGAGTTAACTTTTTACAAATCAAAGTATATAACTTTTTAACAATATTTTACTTTCAAAATAATAAAATATTTAAAATATTGATAAGTAGGAGGTATTTTTTCACAATGTGTCAAATTATGATAGGGGAGAGGGGCCCATAATGAAGCAGGGTCCAATAGTGGGGATAAAAGTAGTCCTCAGTGGGCCCCATAGTGGAGCACTTTAATATCCAATTGCAAAACACTTTTTATCCATAAAGTACACAAAGTGACAAATCATGTGATGCCACATCAGTGCACCAATAAAACATGACTTAGTGCACCACTATCGGTCTCACTTTTTTTTTGGGCCATTTTGGATACCTCAACAAAAAGCATGTTGATGTGGCATCATATTTGATGATGTGGCCCTAAAACAAAATATAGAAGCACATGAGTTGCCAAATGAACTGTTGTGCAGAATTGGGAGTGATTTGAAATTTCCATGTAGGATTTTGAGAAACGCGAAGTTAGGGTGTTCCACTATAGGCCCCTCTCCCCTATTGCTATCAAGATTCAATTGTGTAGTTTTACAAGTCAAACACATTGACCCATTACTATCAAAATTCAACCGTATAGTTTTACGAGTCAAACTCATTGATCCATAGATCAATAAATTTGACTCATAAAACTACACGATTAAATCCTAATAACAATATCACTATTTAAAATATTCTCTTCATTTATTATCTTTTATAAATATGAAATCCCCCACCAAATTAATCTAAAACTAATAACCTCTCTTTCCTCTTCTACTAAAATTAAACTTAACTGCCAAAAGAATAGAAAGTTCAAGGCACAACGGCTTATGCCAAAAATTCTTAAATTACGGGTTAAATATTTTCATCTTCATGTTTGCACGTGGATTTAATGGCTTTGAATATAAACCCTAACTAAATTTCAGTCAAACTTGAAGAGAGGATTTTACGTTGAAAATTACTAGATAAAAGAGCCTAAATTACCACATTCATTAGCTACCTAGAGGTTAATTTGTTTAGGTAAATGAAATATCTTATCTACATTCCCGAGAGCGAGAGAGATAGTGACACGTGTCCTTCATAAGATTTTCTATTAGCAACTCGTATTTTATTGCGAAAATAATATTAGCCGCCGATCTTTTGATCCAACGGTGCAAGCGATATTTTAAAAGAATTTCGAAGCGAGATAAAAATAGAAACGTTGGAGGCAAAACAAGTAAATTAAACTAAAATTAAAATTAAAATAGATTACAATTATATACAATTCAATACAGTAAGAGGAGAAGATACTGAGAAAGAGCAGGAGGCGGAGTGTGGAAAAGTCCGGATTAAAATGGTTCGAAGGGCAGCCTTGAATGAGATTTTTGTGATTGAATCATCTTCTCCGGAGTCTGAAGATTCTAAAAAATTCAATCTCGGAGCATTTGGCCCTCTATTTCAAATTTTCTGATGATAATTTACCCACCTCTTTGATGTCTAGGTATGAATCCATCTTCGATGGTTTTTCATGCATCTGGCTCACTTTTGCGCAAAATTTATTCAGACTCTTTAGCATTTGTTGTTCGCTTCTAAATTTATATTCGTTTTTGGAGCGCTGAAATTTTGATACTTTTTGTGCAGGTGATTCCTTTGTTTGTTGGATTAATTGAAGCCCTGTTGATGGAATTGGGAATTCGAACCTATTTGTCAAAGCAGATTTTTCTTTTGTCGCCATAAAACTTGTTCGGAGAACATCTGCGGGTAAAAATTGAAGATTTTCACGTCTTCTTTGCAAATAAACTAGAAGGACGGCTTCGAGAAATCTTGAAAGGAAATTTGTAATTTGCAATTTAAGGATGAAAATTTTGCAGAGAGGATGGAGGATTTTGTGGGGGGTTTGTTAGTATATGCTCTAAATCTTAAGATTCAGGAATTTTTTTTGGTAACCTGTATAAATTTTTCGGTTTCTGCTTAAGTCCGAGGATTCAAGACTTTTGTCATAACTTGTGTAGTTCTGCTTCAAATCCACGGACTTGAGAGTATTTTTCTCACTCTGTGACTCAAATCTAAAGGATTGTGGTGTTTTATTAAAATGGATATGGCGGCAGAACTGGAAAATCCAATTCCTTCTGGAGATTTTTTACCGAAATGGGGAATCCGCAAGCGAATGAGTTGCGTCAAGCCACAGGTTAAGCAGACCGAGGCCGTTTCGGATAAGAAGTCCGCTATTCATGTGGAGAGGCGTGTTTTCAGAGCGAAAAAAGAAGAACATGCTGCTGAGTTAACAATCGCCAGTCAAGAACATCACTACCAAGTGAAATTAGCCGTTGATAAAAAAGATTCGGTGCCCTGCAACAACAGTTCCCATTCCTCCGCACTTCGTCTAGAAAGGAATACCAGATTGCAGCATCCAATAAATAATATTATGTGCACCAGGAGCAACAATTATACAGACCAAACCAACATAATGCAACATAACAAGCCCTTGAATTTGGAGCCTTTGATTTGGCCAAAAGTTTGTCTGACCCTGTCTCTTGGCCAGATAGAGGAGGATTTTTTAGCAATAAAGGGCTCAAAATTGCCACTGAAGCCCAAAAAGCGCCTCAAGTCTATTCAGAGGGCAATCCATGTAAGTAATCTTGTGCTTTTCTTAACTTTTCTGTTTCAATTTTTTGTTTTAAGCCTTGAATCAAATAAAGAACAGGAAACATTATCAGCTTCTTTCTGTTCTTGTTGTCGAGGATTCTTAACAGACATCTTTCCCAAAGTTTAGCTTATCTAGTGAACCCATGCAGAAGGCTTCCTAAAATTCATAGCAGGGTTCTATGTAGTAAACCTTAGGAGCTCTCTACAGAAAAATAGTCCAATTTATCAATTCCTATATTGCAAGAAATTATCTGAAAACTCAAACTGAGCACATACTGCATTTTGGCTATAAATCTGTTAAGCGGTTGCAGCCCAACTCCAGAACTCGAAATCTCTTTCCTAAACAAAGGTTTTTAAGTCACTATTTCATAGGATAAACTGAGGCATAATATTTGTAGAAGCTCACTCCATGGTATCTTGCCCTCACTGTTGCAGTTGGCATATTGCCCTCACTGCTGCAGTTGGCATATATATGCTTGTATTACAAATGAGATTCCAGATGGGGAAGGAATCCAGACTGATTTATTACGTATGCTGCCTTTGGGGAATTTCCTGGGTAAATAAACATGTCCATAAGTCTGGATCGTGCTGTTCTCTGCTTTTTCCCTATTATATTGACATTTCCTGTCATTAATTTGAAAGGGATGAGCAAAATTTTCCACTGTTATTTTATCTTTCCAGAATTGTTAAATTGCTCATTTCTTGTCCATTGGGTTGTATTCATGTCGAATTGGCTTGCACCCCTTGATAATGCTGAGATTAAAAGTATATTTTGTAATTTTTTTGTTTATTCTGTCTTCAGGCAATGTTGAAAAGGATTATATTTTTTAAAAGTGCCTAGTTTATACATAATAGAGAGGACACGCAGAAGGGAATAGTTATGCATATTTTGTAAATTGTTCTGCGTTCACTCTCCAAGCAATTTAGAAAAGGATCATTTTTTTTAATGTCTATTCATACATAATAGAGTGGACATGATGCATAACACTTTGCAGAAATCTCTTGCTTACTAATCATAATTTTCATAATATCTTATCTATTCTGGATGTTTTGCAAAATACGATCTCTTTATTCTTATTCTTGAAACCGTGTGGATTCCCGGCTAGAAGTTGTCATTCACAGTTCTGGTAATGTTGATGCATACTATGTCTTTAAAATGCACCTTTTAAGGAAATTTTAGATGTGCTTTACAGTTTTTCTACAGTACGTCCTGTTAGGGAACTTCTGTTGTGTCTTTTTTTTTAAGTTGAGATGCATATTGTCCACCAAATGGTTACCAATGATTATAGAGCTGTTCAGATGCTTAGACATAATCATGAATTTAGAATAGTCATGCCGCAGCAGTTGTTACTTATGATAAAAGAACATTAGTTGTCATAAAGTGAAGCGCTTCCATTTACTGTACACTGTATGATTTTTTGCAGAATGTTAGCCCTGGTGGTTGGCTCAACGATATTTCTCAAGAACGGTACGAAGTGAGGGAAAAGAAATGTACAAGGAAGGTAATTTATCAGCAGTCTCTTAGCCAATTTTGTGATCACTTCTCTAAGTCTATTTATGCCTTCATTGCTTCTAGCACTAATTAATTCAATTTGTCCTTAATGCAGAGACCAAGGGGTTTGAAATCAATGCGAAAAGCAGAAAGTGATTCTGAATAATAAGGCAGTTCCATCTCAACTGCACTTTTAGCTGCATCCATCATACATGACATTCGATCTCATCAATTTGTCTGGTGATATGAGTTTAACCAATTAATTTGTCTTCCATGATTCACAATCATCCAAGCTAAACCTTGAAAATTCAAGGAGCATTCAATAGGATGCACCATGTGTTTGAAATGGAATGAAATGCATAGAAATCAAATAAAATCAACAATTTTGAGGGATGTAATATTTCTGAATAACAAACCAATCCCAGAGCAATATCAATGATTCAATTCTTTATTTGTTTGGGCAATATTTAAATTGTTTCAACTTTCGGTCTTCAGGAATTCCTTCTGAGACTACATTTCAAAGCATTTTTATCGATCTTTACTTTATAAACTTACCCAGGGCTGGTTATTCTTGATAATGATCTTTTAAGCTGCTTCAAAATAATTCCTTAAATTTCTTTTGCGGGCTTCTGACTTTCATTTTGATAGCTCTGTGAGATGTGACAATTTTATTTGAAGCTGGTGTCAATTTGTTTGGCCACATAAACATACATTTTGATTGACCATGTATAAGTTATCAGACTCTTCATGTCAATCACGATGTGTGAAGAAATCGCTCCTTGATCTTACTAATGTTTTCCTGGTGTGTGATAGAAAAACTAGTGCTACTTTTTTTCAAATGTTTGATGCAGATTTAATGTTTGAAAAATGCGTAGGACACTTCATTGCATTCACAAGAGCAATTTGAATGCTTCTAGCTGGGCACACAAAACTTTGAACAATACATAAAGTAATTGGAAATCCCCTCGTGGGTTTCCGCAAGGGTAGCCTCGTGTGCTTGATTGGTGTCTGGTTTGCCCGTGAGCTGAAAAGCACCGTGCTCTAGACTTTTTGAAAGAAGCTACTTCCATACTGGCATGTCTATACTTTTGGACCCAAATGCTCCTATAGCGTAGCTGTATCATGAGACCAGAGTCTGGAAATTTTAATATGTCGCATTGTTTTCTTTGATGGCAAAAAGTTTCATAGTGGTATTTAAAAAAGAATGATTGTGTAATTTCTCATATTTTGAATAGTAGGCATGTTCAGTTTAATTAGATATCATGATTGTATGCATTCTAAGGGGAGGTTTTGAATCATTTAAGGATGAGAGGTGTAGGCTGATTTCTTTTCCCCGATGGTGTTGATACTTTTGAGTTCCACAACAAATGCAATAATTTTAGGTATCTTATTAAGAATATGAATATGTAAAGTAATAATTTTTCTTTTCAAGATTGGTTATTTCTGTTAAATTTTTTATGGATCAGTTAGGATTTAATCTTATCATCTTTCATTTGTCATTGGAGAGTTCTATAATTGAGCTGCCAGTCCTCTTAGTGATCAGTCCATTCAAATGCAGCTCATTTTTGTGAGCCACAGTACAGTTGCATGGAGATCTTAGCTTGTCCTGGCTGTGCTGATTTAGGTTCTCATATTATATTTAATTTTTTTGGACTAGTTAAGATTTGAACCTAAAATCTCTCATGTATTGTTGGAGTGTTATACCACTGAACTAGTGACCACCTTAATAATGGATTCAATTTTATTCCAATGTGACTCATTTTTCTAACAACTCTTAAATCATTATGCTAAAAAAAACACCTAAAATTTTCCTGTACACTACAATTATCCTTGTAATTCCTTTAATTTGATTTTCATTATACTCAGCATTCTGAATCGCTTCTAAAAGTTTTAACAGTTGTCTCGTTAGATATAAGCCCTTTAAAAGCTTCAGGGACATATTTTTGACAACTATAAACTCATGAAAAAATGGATGGATAAGAGGAATTGAACGAATTCGAAATCAGTAGTGTATGCATATATCCACAAAGGAAAATGCAAAATTGGAGAATGATGGAGCTCCGTTAGATTGATTTACTATACATTAACGTTTAGCTGCTTGTCTTGTTACTCAGGATTCACAATTGTCGATTTTCTTGGCATTTTTACTGGCGATGAATACTGACCAAGTACCATACATACTTTTCAGGTATTCTATTGTCCTTTCTCATTGGGAACTAGGGCTAATTCTTACTTGCATACAATTTTAACAATTATGATGTTGCAGAAAAAGTGATTATAACAACATATTGAGTTGAACACGCTTAGGTGCGTATCACCTTGAATCCAAATAATTTATGCTTATTTCCATATCCTAGGCTGGGTCCTAGGGTTTCAAATTTATTTTACTATTAGATTTTTTTATTTTATATTTAGGCACATTGATATCATGCAGAATTAGAAGCAAACTTCTAGAAAAATGTGATTTAGGTATACCGACTTGATTTGATTCGTGATTTGAAATGTGGAAGATCGGTACCTAAATATTGGAAATATGTACTTACCAAATTTGACTCCTAAATTTTTCGCATGTTTGTTTGAACTGGAAGTTCATTTTTCATATGTAGCTGAACAGCCTAAAACTGAATTATTTTACAATGTGAATAATTCATTGGAAGAGAAAGATCCAAGGTAACTGTTTATATATTTTCCCTTTTATAATGATTTCTGAGATGATTTCAGTGAGATCAAATGAGACTTTTATTTTATTGGTTATCTGTGACATCTTTGTCAAATTAGATTATTTTCAAACATTATTTAATTCAACAGTCAAAAGTCAATTTTGATTAAAAATAGAACAAATATTTTATATTTTTTAATATAAATAAAATGTAAAATTGTTATTAATTGTTTGACCTGATCAAATTATAAAGATCCAAATCTTTTTCTCTGTTCACATGTTTATTTGTATACTAATTTTTTTCAAATATAGTTGGAATGCATTCATAAGACAGATTTCCTTCATCCGTAGTCGGATTGATGTATCTACAATCCAGGGTGAGAGGAGAAATTGATGGTTTTATGGAATTTTGATGACTCTTTATACAATTACAAATCATGAGATCCACAAGATTGCCTTTTATTCTAGTTTGTGAACTTACCAAAGCTTTTGATATTCTTGAGCAGAGCTATAGGGCGCATAAGATATGCATTGATACTTGTTTCAGTCAATTTCTTCAGCATATCGCAAATTCTTTTTTGCTTTTAATTTTGATTACAGATCCAGTCTTTTTTTAGGGACAAAATATAACAGCTGTTAGCAGGCTCAAAAAACAATTAAAATGGATTTTCCTGGTAAAAGATCCTACACGTAGTTAACACAAACTAATTTGACGTGACAGTGACAATGAAAGATCACATGGATGTACATGAACCTGATCTAAGTGGCACCTCTACTTCACTTCCATTGATAAATTCAAACGATGCTCATTGTGGACAGATTCACACTCCTCCCACCCAATTGAGGCCTACCTATTGACATATTTTGATTGGTGCAACATCGTACAAGTGCTATAAGATCAACCAGACGGCCAGCCTTCTAGTCAAAATCAATAGTAGGAGATCTGATTTAGAAAAGAGCATGAAAGAAAATTAAGCTGTGTCTTGGTCACATAGACTGTTTAGTCTCGTGGATGTCATTAAAATCTTTCATTCATTCATTCATTCATTCATCGTTGTCTCTGCCCTTCTGTGGTGGGGCATTCCATATAACTCAAAGGGTTACAGAGAGGACCCTACCACGTGCCAATGTATTTAATTGAAAGAATCTCTAGTTGAAAAAATATATTATACCGATAAAAAAAGGTGTATATATGTACATATGTACTTATAGCTCTCAAAGTATACGAAATAAAATCTAATATTATTGCAATAGAGGATTGTTTTATAAATTATAAATCTTTAAAATTATTATTATTTTTTAAATTATTCATATATTTTACAAAATGACATAAAATTTAAATAGGTTATTACTTTTTTGTCTTTCGTTGTCTTGTGTTGGTCTTGTAGTTCGTTGGGATGTTTGAAAGAGTACGAATATGTTGTAAAAAAAATGATACAAATTTCTAAAATTCAATTGTTTAGCTTCTCTCAAGATGAGTTTATGTAGAATCATTACTCCACTCTCAATGAGATAGATATCAATGATGTTCCTCTTGACTCTCACAAATGAATTTTGTCTCTTGGAATATTCAAGATTTTACAAACCTCTCCAAAAAGTATGATATGAGCGAAACTTATCGAAGATTTGTAGCACTAAATGTCATTTTCTTAAAGGAGGTTTCAATTATTGCTTTTTTACTTTCCACCACTTCTTGTGTCATTTGGCTAACCAACTCCTCTTTTGTAGCAATTATAACACAACTCATAGAGTGATTGTCACTTTTTTATCTCTTATGTGGAACTTGCATATGGTCGACCAAATGGATGTGAACCCACCAACCAATTGATTTGGACCCTCTTCAATATTGAAAATCTTTTTTTTTGCCTTATTAATGTTTATGTTTCTGGTGATGTCGAGAAATCTCTTTTATGGTAATTGATTGTTAACGCAATGCTTACTATCACTTGGATTTTGTGTGGAGACTTTAATATGGTTGAGATGATCTATGATAAAGAGGGCTCTCTCCCCATGGGTTGGACAATTGATGAATGAGAAGCTTGGTATTTCATGTGCATCAAATTGGGCCTCTTTTATCCCAATATGGGACACCACCACAATCATTCACATTGTTTTACATGGAATAATTTATGAGCTATAATTGATAGAGTATACAAATGGTTTGACTATGCCATGATTTTTATTTAGTCCCTTTTCTCCTTTGCCAGCTATTTTCTTCTTTTGGTGGAGCCTTTGTCAGAGTATACTCTTTCTAATCATTGTCTTATTTGGTTTTGCATTAAATGAAAAAATGATCTTCCCAATTCTAGCAACATGTAGTTTTTTCTTAACACCTCTTTGTTGAATCATCAGTCCATGTTGGCTCACATTTGTGAGGTGTGGAACCTTGAGGCTAGGCCTTCAAAATAAACAAGTTGGATTGATTGGTGGAATGGAGCTAGCAAGTGCATATTTCACTTTCTTTGCATCTATGGCTACCAACTAGCTAGATTTTGTTTCCATGCATATGAAGAAACCACCTTGAACCTCCACCAAGTTATTGAAATGCTCAAAACCAACCCCTTCACACATGCTTTATAATTGTGGGTGGTCAAGTTCCACCACCAAAAACAAGTTGCTAATAATCATTCAAGTAGAGATGCCCAAAATAAAGCTCGATTATGTATTGGCTAAAGGTGGGTGTCATGTCCCTCTTTTTGGAGAGACAATCATAGAGTGGAATTCGAGAATCCTACTATATTCCTCTGCAAGAGCACATCCCAACGTGCGGTTTGGAAATTAACATTTACAATAACAACCACTCATCATATACATAGCCCATGGGAAACCGGTCATATACCGAGAGTATATCACCATCAAAAAATTACCAGCCTAGGTCGATGTATTGGAACATAATTGCTTTCAAGAATCCCTTTGCATTCCTTCGTAGAAGCACATTTTAGCTTGCGGTTTGGAGCATAGCATCCATAATGACACTTGCACATCACACCCAAATCTCATGGGAAAAGGATTAGGTATTGGAAAGATATTGTCATCAGAAGATGACTGTGTCAGGCAAATGGCACCTACTTCAGCAGGCATAATGGATGAGACACCTCTAGATCATGTGACATCTCTAGATCATGTGACATCAATTGTGAAGTTTTAGGAAAGAGGAAGGGACCAGGAAAGCATGTGGATAGGTTTGCAAGGTGACATGTTAACTCCAAAAGAATCTACTTTGGCCTTAAGGTCGACCTAATGTAGTGTGTTAAATTAAAATTCTAGGCATTGACACCATTTTGGCTCAAGGATAACCTTTTCCTTAAGGGAAATCATTAGCATATAGTGTAAGAAGTCAATTCATGTAATGGCATCGAATTATTATGTCATTTTTCTATATTTTGGGACACATGTTATAAACCCTTCTATGGATCAAAACCCATAGGATTTTGTGTTCATTGAACAAAAACCTAGTGTTCACTAGGATCAGAGGATGAAACTCCTTTGGTTCTTGAGGACATTGTCATTCAGGGATTGCATTTGAGCTTCAAGGATTTTTTAAGGAAGTTAATAATATTGTTGTTGATTTGTGGTCATTTTGTATATCTTTCCAAATCATTGTTGAGGGTTGTAATTGATCTATCATTTATGTGAACAAGATTATCAATTTTATCAATATATTGGAATATCATCTTTGTGTTCATATGTTTATGTATCTACAAATCGGGCTATTGTTAAAATTATATGTTAGGGTCATTACAGTGGTATCAGAGAATGAATTTTCCAATGTGTAGGGTTTTCCTAATGATTGATGTTGAGCGAAAGAGACATTAGGTACTAGAGGAGAGAGCTAAAGAAATTGGTTCAAGAAGGAAATTCAAACCTAGAGAGAAGGAAGATGTCAGAAGATGAAGAAAGATTTAATGAAATAATTGCATAAATTCATGAGATTACAAGAGGGTTAAGGGATATACTCACAAACCTAGCAGAGACAAGAGATGTATTGAAAATCTTGGCAAACAAGATGTCAGGTGGAAATTCAAATCACAAAGGTTAGAAGGGTGAGACATCATCAAACAATGGCAGAAGCAATGACATCAAGAATAATGTTTTGTCAAGGATCCCAAGGAACATATTCCTATTGGAAATTGAACAAGGGAGAAATGAAACTACGAACACCAATGCCTTCAATCTGAAAACTATTCATAGATGGCATGGTGAGTACCAATCCTTACTAGAAGAAATCAAATTTGAGATTTCCTATGCAGACTACATAGAATTTGCAAGGAAGAGTGAGCCACAAAAGAAAGGGTTATATAAAAGCAAGGATCAGAAGCATGAGTTAGGAAAACTTATTGTAGCATGTTTTGATGGGAGTAATAAGATATTAGCTAGAGCATGGTTACAAAAGATGGAAACTTAATTTTTTCTCAATCGTATGACAAAGAAAGATGTGGTTTAGTTTTCCTCTTTGTATCTCAAAGGGTAAGCCTATGAATGATGGTTTCATGGCCGTACTAACCAAGGCCATGATCAAATACAAATATTTGATGAATTCAAAATGATAATTCTTGATAGATTTTAATTGAAGGATGAAGAAGAATATTTTAGCAAGTTGGCCATGATCAAACAACATCACTTAGTAGAAGATTATATAATGGAGTTTCATAAAGTAGTGATGATGGTGCCCAAACTCACCAAACCTCTTAGTGGTTTGTGAAATCATTTGCACCAATTTCCTTACAAGAAGCTATCAAAAGGGCTCTAACCCTTGAGCCATCCATTCCAAAGAATTTGTTCTCTCACCCACCTAAACCCAATACATGGCACCCTAAGGGTGGTTTCCAGAAAAAACCACTACATGCTTTGATACCAGTACCCAAGTATGCAACTCCTAATGTGGTGAATAAGGTAGATGAAGAGACCAAGAATGAGCTTTGGAGGAAGAAACTTTCTCAAGTAGAGAGCCATGGTTTATGGGACATAATGTCTTGGTAAGGGGAAAGTTCACTATATAGAAGTCATTTCTAATAAAGAATCAAAATCACATGGGTCCAAAGAGTTTCATGATCCAAAATACATCCTTTCAAGGGAGGAAGATAAGGAGAAG
>VDFB02013412.1:0-28154 GCA_007258455.2 Sequoia sempervirens | reverse complement strand
AAAAGTGAGGAATCACAAGTACACACTCAAGTGAGTAAAGCCACATTTGACACTTTCTGCAATATTCCAAAAGAGGCATGCTAATATGACGATCTAGATGGACAAGTTCTAGGAAACCCACTCCAAGAGTCACACTGCTATTTAGGAACATAAGAGAATAAATGACATAATTCAAGAAAAGATCCAAGAAATACAAAAGAGAAGCACTTCTGAGAATGGATCCATTACAACCACTAAGGATATGATGAGAAAACATAAGGATTATTATAAGGAGCTTCAAGCAGATGCCAAGGATTTTATTGATTCTTCAAAGGAAGGGCTGCCTACACTATTCAAAGATGATGAAGAATTGAAAGAACAAAGGGAATGGATGAAATAGTGTAGAATAATACTGCATGGGGCCTTGGAATCAACCAAGAATGAGGATTCAACACCAGAGGAGGCCTACGAGAATTTGGAGAAGATGGTCATCATGTAGATAGCTGCGAGGAATTCTGTAGAGGGTGTTGATACACACTTGAGTCAAGAATATTTAGATCATATAACACAAGTTCATTCTTGGATGATTAGAGCATAATTGTTAATGTTTTATTGTTGTTAATTCCAAAAGACACTTTATGAAGAGGTGTACCTGCTTCAAGATACTGATATATAAGTTGGGAATCTGATGACTAAATAGTAATCTGAATAGGGAGAGAATAGGAGATATGCGAGAAATAATTTTCAAAATGTTTATAATATAGATTATACTTTATGGACCATGATGCATGCATGAATTTTAGTAGAAATCAATAGAAGATATTTAATTATGTGTGAGTCAATATTGGTCTCTATTATTTGTTAATTTAAATAGTTATCTAGATTTCTCCACAATTTTATTTCTCTATTATTTGAATTTGTGTATCCATGTTGATATTCAATTTCATCAAATCACATTTTTTGTTATTATGTAATCAAGTTGATTGGTTTCCATTAAAAAATTAAAATCCTTTTAATTGATTACAGTAACTTGGAAGTAACATTTGGATTAGTACAAAGAGTTAGGTAATTGATAAGATTGTCATACTGTCTCCAACTTGATGTTATCTTGTTATTCAATACACACTTGTCATTGTGTGATTCTTTTAATTGGTTCATTCAAGGAAGGATTAAAACCCTTTTAATAAATCATAGTAACCTGATAGGATCAATTGGATCAATAATAATTTTTTCAGTCACATTCTTGCACATTTATACAAGGTATAAACAAATATAAGTGCCAAACAATCAGAACTATAACTAATAATAGTCACTTGTCATAAAACTTCATTGACTCTGCTTACCCTATAAAGCACTAGTCCACTTCACATTTCTTTTATACATTACCTATCCACTTTCATATTCTAAATTTCCAACTTTCACATTAGGAGTAGGAGTAGTTAACAAGCCATCATCTATCCCACACTTTATGCCATGATGGATAGATCCTTATGTTCAAATAAGTAATACAATTTTCTTTAGCTATCAAGGTTCACCCGCCTAGGTTTAGCAAAGGCTGAAGTGTAGGGAGTCATCAACCATATAGATTAACTCCATTCATTGGTTTAAAAATGTTTCAAGTCTAATCATTGAGCTTGAAATCCTCTTAGGATTTGTAACCTACATTTTTTAGATCCAACAGGTCCTACAGATGTAGGGACCACCTAGGCTTATGATGCATATTAGCGGGCTCATGCTCCTATTTGATTGACCTTACCAACTATGCTAGCTATGGCTAGAGGATAGTTCAAAGGACTTAGGATTGGATAGGTTCCACAACATCCAAGAGATCAACTGTAGGATGGATAGGACAGGGGCGGGGATCATGATGGACCGATCACACCATTTGTGCCACCTATTGGACAGAGGTCACTTGTCCAACACCATTAGTAGCCACATTAGCACATGCCACCCACGTGACCACCATTGGGTGCCGATCCTAGGGATGGAAAGATAAAAGTGTTACATGAATAGATTTAGGTTTTGGCAGGGAAGTTTAAATAGGCTCAGGCACATATTCAAACATTGATCTAGTTGAGGGACCAGGCATGATAGGAGGGGCACAAGAGCACCAGATGAGGCAAGATTCAGATATGGCCTTATCACTAGAGATAAGACGAAGGTAACAACTAGAGGCTATAGCATAGAAGATACATGGATAGGCCATAGTTTTGGCTGAGATGTATGGCTGAGTGATGTAGGAGGCCTTGTATTACAAGGCAGTGTACTACAGAGTTGTGCCCTAGGAGCAGCGAGAGCTAGATTTCTCCCATCTTAGCTAGAATGCTCCCACTAGGACCCCTTGTGTAGGAACATCAGGGAGACCATCAGGGTCTCATCATCAGAGCCAGGGAAGCCATCACGGAGATAGACAAAGCAAGGGCAGCTCAAGATATTGATAGTACACTTGGACATACTATTTGTATAGCCTGATTATGATGTGTATAAACTCATTGGCTAGGTTTTTGACTAGCCTCTTGTATATTCAATGATGATACTATATATCTGATTCTGATGTATCATGACATTCAAATTTTTTGATATATATATGGGATAACTTGCGATGCATTTATATGATGTGATGTTTATTTTATTTTATGTGATGGCTATATATATATAGATGGATGTATATAATGTTTATTTTATGATGTGATGTAATATTATCGACACATGATGGATCTATGTGGATGCACTTTTATGTGATGTATGCAAATGTATTTATGTTTTGATGGATGATGGATGTAATGCAATGATATGTTCAATTTCCTTTTTATTATCTTTTCTATGTGTGATGTATGCATGCAAGATGTTTGTATGCATGATGAAGAATGTGGTGATATTAATAATGCTTATGTGGTCATGTCATGGATGATAATGCAAAATGTGATGTTATTCCTAACTTCTTTTTCAGTATCTTTTCCATGTGTGATGTATGTATGGATGATGCCTATATGATTATGCAATGGATGTTTTATGCAAATGTATGGTTTGTGAGCTGCTTAGAATAACCAATCTATATTACATGATTGATAAAAATACAAATGTGGGTTTATCAGATGCCTTCTATTATGTATGATATGCAACATGTTGATGTTTTGTGGGTGCAGGATGGATGCATATATAGATTTTTTGTTTTTGAATATCATGATACCATGTTAGTACTAATATTTGGAAAATATAGTAGAAAGAGAAATCAACCCTTGACTTCGAGATGATATAGAAACATGATGATGATGATGATGATTTATTATTAGAGATTGGGGATATAAATAGCTTTCTTACCTTATTTTTGATAACACACATAGATACGATGCATCAAGGTGTAAAGAACTAGGATGATGTTGTACCTAGTGAGATGGACCTTGACTTGACAATCCGATAGGAGTATCCTTGCTCACACTTGGCATACAAAACCATATTTAGGATGTAGTTTAGATATTTCAAACATCTTAGACCAAAACATAGAAAGGGAAAACCTTCCATTGTGGTCAACAAGATATCAAAAACACCCTCCCTACAGACCAAACAAAGTAAGCATGACCAAGGTTATATTACAAGAATATCCAACAAGTACAATAGACAAAAGATAATGATCAATTCCCCATTCCTTTCCCTCTAAATATTCTTGATTAGATATCATCGATAGATCATTGGAATGAGTGCAATAAGATAAATCAACAAGACAAAGATCAAGTAAACAAACAAGCTAATGTTCTTCATACCTCTAGCCAAGACTAAACTATGGTGATGCCTAATGTTGATGTCCATTGTAGGAAGGATGCATCCTAGGACATGACATTATCATATGATTTTGGGACTAAATGAATGATGGGATATTAATACCAAGAGTTTACCATCTTGTTTACCTATTGACCTAGACTTGAGACCCTAATGTTTTAGTTTTCACTTTTGATTTGTTAAAATTGTTTATGATTGTTTCACCAAAGGTTGGGGGTGACAATGATTTATTATGAGTGGATGTTTATTATGGGTGAATGTGAAATAGGATGGATTAATTTTTGGTTTTTTTAATGTTTTTGGTATTTTTGAAATTTTATGAGGTTGTTTTTGGTATTTTCAAGATGTTTTACAAATGTTTTGATTTTTAAATTTTCTAATGTTTTAGTATTTTCTAAGATTTTGACCAAGAACCTAACCTAAAGACCTATCCTAGGGGCCTCGAGGGCTGATCAAAGATTAGCTTTTCCTATGTTATACACATAGAGATCATGTAGTTAGACTGACACAAACTCGTTTATTAATGAGATATGAATAATGGATTGCTAGTTTATTGTGACAGACTCCTATATGACTGACCTAATGTGTTTGGAGGGAACATCAACGATGGCCTTTCCTACGTTCAAGCTCAGAGACCCATAGTTTGACCAGGAAACTCCATTTTTTGATTTTTTATGTTTTTGACCTATTTTTGGATTTTTGACATGTTTTGGATGTTTTTGGGTTTTTTCATTTTATGAATGTTTTTGGATTTTCTGGTTTTAAGGAAGACTTAAAAAATATACATGAATTTGATCCAATGTAGGTATAAGAGAATTCCTCCAGCATGATACGATAGAATACTCCAATATAGGTAGGGCAAATGAACCTTAGGAATGAGCCAAGTAGTACTAGGAGGGATCATGATATAAACACAGGATAGAGCTATAATGTGATTGCAAATGGGTGTTAGAAGGATCAATGGAAGTGATGGATGAATGATGCAAAAAAAACCATAGAGATCATGGTGGATGGAAAGTGCTTGTTTACTTGAGGCACTTTTTTGCTTGGTTTTCACCAAGGTACTTGCCCAAAGTGCCACTGAAGTGCTTTTCACTAGAGGATGATTTTTTTTCTTTACTATTTTCAATCCTTTTTCTATTTTTTTTGGATTTTTTAATTTTTTTTATCTTTTTGGTATTTTTGGATTTATACCTTGCAAGTTTAGGCATAAATTATTTTGAGATGGGAGCTATTGATAGGCTCCTACAAAGACTCACCTTCTAGTGTTGATAGCTGATATGCTCCTAATTTATAGCTTGTTGTGATGATGAAGGGTCCCAACCAATTGGGTTCAAACTTTCCCTTGCTCTCTGGATTTGGTACAAATTTTTTATTCTCCTTCAATACAAGCTCTCCAACTTGAAAGGTCCTACTCCTAATCTTCTTATTATAGCTTTGCTCGAGATGGTTTTGATAGAATTGTAGATGGTTTTAGGAATCCATGCACCTCTCATCCAATAGTTCTAGCTTGTTCAACCATGATATTGATATTCTTCATCAGTGATTAGATTATGCAATGATATTCTTATGGATGAGATCTTGATCTCAATGGGGAAGATGGCTTCCAATCCATAGACCAAGGAGAAGGGTGTTAAACCTATAGGTGTGTATAAACTTGTTCAGTAAGCCCATAAGGTGAGATTCAACTATAAGTGCTAGTCATGACCAACTTCATTGACTATATTCTTTAAGATTTTCAAGATGGTTTTATTAGAAGCCTTAACTTGGTTGTTTCCCTTGGGGTAGTATGGAGTGGAGAAGCGATGTTGGATATTGAATTTTTTGCATAGTTCTTGAACATCCTAGTTTTGTAAAGGTGTCCCATTATTTTAGATAAGGGCTTGTGGAACATCGTAGCGATAGATGAGGTAGTTCAAGATGAACTTGGATATCTTCTTCCCTGTGATGTAGGTCATTGGAATGGCCTCTACCTAATTCATAAAATACTCAGTGGTGGTGATAATGAACTTGTGTCAATTGGATGAGGTGGGTGTGATTTTTCCAATGAGATCAAGCTCCCATTGTGAAAAGGGCCAAGGTGTTATAATTAGTTAGAGCTCCTGAGTTGGTGCATGGATGAGGTCTTCATGTTGTTGACATTACAAATACCTTCAGACATAGTTGTGAGCTTCCTTTTCCATCATAGGTCAATAGTACTCATTCCTCAATAGTTTTTTGGCCAAGGTCATACCACTTGAATGTGATCCACAAATTCCATAGTGTACCTCAGTTAAAGTAGTCAAAGATTAAGGAATCACAAAAGGGTTCCTTCAATACTCCTATGGTACTGAATTTTTTTTGTCTCCTAAGATACAAAAATGGGATGACTTCTAGACAAATTTTCTCTTAAGGTTCAGGGTGATATCGACAGGGAGGACTCCTATTTTCAAGTAGGTGTATATGTTATGATACCAAGAATCACTATGACCAATGATTTCACACACAAACTTAGACTCTGGTACCTTGAAAGCTAGTATGGGAAGCTGCTCTACCAGGAATTTATGTTTATGGACATTGTGTGGGATATCTAGTAGTGATCCAATTGTTGAAATAGCATTAGTTGCTTTGTTGTTTTCCCTTGGTATTTCTTGAAACGTGATGTCGATGAATTCTTTGAGAATTTCCACCAATTTCTTATATGGGGTCAATTTTTCATCCTTTGTTTGGTATTCATCATTGACTTGGTTGATAATAAGCTACAAGTCCCCATAGACCTTAAGTGCCATAATCTGCCATTGTATTATAATTCTGAGTCCTATGACAAGAGCCTCATACTCTACAATATTATTTGTGCAAGAAAAAGACAAATTATATGACTTTGGTATGCAATATCCTTGTGGTGTTATGAAGAAGACTCCAACTCCTAACCCATGCTATGTGTAGGATCCATCAAAATATACTTTTTAGTGATCTACTACCCTTAGGTTGAAGATTGACTCATTAGGGAACTTTTATATCAATGGGTTCTTTGAATATATTAGCGCTTTTGCTAATTGGTCTACAATTACTTGTCCTTTAATGGATTTTTGTTCTACAAACTCAATGTCATATTCTATTAGTATTATGACCCATTTAGTTTTTCACCCTATGAGAATTTATTTAGAAAGTAGATACTTGAGAGGATCTATCTTGGCAATGAGCTTTATCTGATGAGCCAACATGCAGTGTCTACTTTTTTGTGCAACAAACACTACTACTAGGCAAGCCTTCTCGATGAATGTGTAATTCAGCTCATGTCCCACCATGGTCCTACTGATATAGTAAATATCTCTCTTTCCCATTTTCATCATGTTGAGCTAAGAGATCCCCAAGAGCTATTGTTGTTGTGGGTATATACAAGGTCAATGGCTAGAATTGGTTGCATAAGGACTGGTGCTATCAACAAGTATTCCTTGATTTTATTGAAATCCTAGTCACATTTCTCATTCTATTTGTACACTACACCCTTATGGAGTAGATGAGAATATGGGATATCCTTATCTACTAATTGTGCTATGAATCAGTGAATGGATTGGAGCCTTCCTTGCAAACCCCTCAACTGCTTCAATATTCTTGGTGTATCCATCTCAAGGATTGCTTTGAATTTGGTAGGGTCTATCTTGATTCCCCTCATAGATACAGTATACCCTAGGATTTTCCTTGATTGTACTCTAAATACACACTTCTTAGGATTGAACCTAACCTTGGATTCTTCTAGCCTATCAACGATGGACCTTAGTGCCTATGTGTTCTTGATGCTTCTTTGATTTGGCCAATATGTCATCCATAGTTTTTTGAATCATTTCATGGAATATTACCATAATAGAACTTTGATATTGATGCAGAGGCAAAGGAAGAAACAACAATACTTCAAACAATTCTCATTCAATCCCTTACGAAAATCACTTCAATTTCTTTGAATTTCTTCATGGCTACAAAGCCCAACTCTCCAAACCTGACCCTAAACCTTTATAAAACTCAAACCAGACCTTCATACATCTTCAAAATCATCATTTTGATAGAAATAAATCAATTACACAACCTTATTTCTCTGTTTTATCAGATTTACCAATTATTTGCACCAAAAACTCAAATTTTGCTTAAAGGGAATCAAAACACTAAATCGGGTGTAATTTTCAAACCAGATTGAATCTCAAAAAATTAAATACATTTTTGAGCACCCATTTCGGCCATTAAAAACATATTTCATTTTTAGGTACACTTGTTTTGGAACACAGGCTTTCTGTCCAGACTTCTTTGTTACAAATTAGATTGAAATAACCAGATATGCATGCAAACAGTCACTTATAACTTTCACATATCAAAAAATTAATCCAATAATTCTAGTGAGACTTTAGAGGATATCATTACAGAAATATTTTCCAATTTTGAGAAAAATCCAACTGTTAAATTTTGAGAAACATGAATTTTACTGAAAACTTTTACCCTAGATCAGGATTTAGACAGTTTTGAGAAAAATGATTGTATCTTCCACAAATCTTAACTAAAATGCATGAAATAAATTTGAAAAGGAAGGTGATTGATTTATCTTCAACTTACAACCAGTTTTGAGCCATTAAAAGTCCGTACAAATCTGTACACAATCCTGAAACAGTCGAATTTCTGGAAAATATGCATAAAAATAGAGTTTTTTCATTATTTTCTTCAAGGTATCAATCACCAACGACCACAAAAGGAGTTCAAAATCCTTTTTAAAGGAATTTACACCATGGAAAATCAGTTTCCAACTGTTTTCAACTTCCTATTATTGATTAGTCTCTAATGACCTCTTAACAACTAATTGTTGCTTAATGCAACTTTTTACATTTTTTGCAATTTTGAACTTTTGTGTTGACAACTTTTGGATACATTGACATATTTTAACATTTTCTTAAATGACCTCCTAAAATAAATGATAAATGACTCAAATAACCTTAATACAAGGTGAGAACACAAAAAATTGAATCAAATTCCTAAATTTCCACAAGGAGGCATAATTGTGTCAAGGTGCTCCTGCACCAGATATGTAGCCCCAACATTCTTTAGCCCAAATGGCATCATGTTCCAATAGTAAGTCCCCCATGGATAGGTGAAAGATTTCTTGTGTTGATCATACTTAGTTGTCATAATCTAATTGTACCCTAAAAGCCCATCCATTAATGATAGCATTTCATGCCCTGCCATCATATCGACAATCATGTCTATATTTGGAAGGGTAAAATCATCCTTAGGGTATGCTTTGTTCAAGTCCCTAAAGTTGGTGAAAATGTGGATTCCCCTAGTGGGATTAAATAATGGTACAAGATTTGAAGCCCACTCTAGATAATCAATTGTCCATATGAAGCCAACATCAAGGAGCTTTTGCAATTCAAGTTTGACTAGTAATGCTATCCGTGGATGCATCTTTCTCAGCTTTTGTCTTACTGGTTTCACCTCTAGATAGATAGCTAGATGGTGAACCACTACATCTAGATCAGTACCAAGCATGTCAGTGTAGGTCCATGCAAATTTTACCTTTCTTTCTCTCATAAATGTAGCTATAAGTTCTTATTCTTTGGTCAAAAGTGATTCTACATAGAAGGTGATATGTGGTGTTTCTTCAATTCCTAGGTTGACCAGATTGCACTTTTCTACCAAGACTGTTGACTTTTCTTGATGAATAGCACTAAGGGGAAGATTGAATCCCTCATCCTTTGGTGCCTAAGAGAGGTTTTCACCATTGGACATGCCCTTTGTTTTTACTATTTTTGTGCTAGAAAGTGCCATAGTGTGGTTTTCACTTAAAGACCTAGATATTACTCTTAAATTTTCAATTTTGCGACCGATGGATTAAATCATTTCCACATAGTATTCATGTGTGTCCTACTCAATGTCAAACCTATATTTATGATCTCCACATGGTAGATTATCCTGCAGTCCCATGAATTTTGAGAGAGCCTCATCATTTTCAAACGTGTCTAAGATCGGTGGTCCTCGTTGGTCATAATTGATGAGTTGGGGATAGAAAAGTTTTAGCTCATTGATCTAGTTACTTGGTTTGAAAGATAGGGTATTAATCATAAAAAAGAGAGGAATCTTCAAATAACATGGGTAGGTCAGTGATGGTTTCCTCCTCACACACATTGGTTATATCAAAGGTATAATTATCTAAAGGTAAACCTATGGACACTAGTAACTGAGGAGGAGCTTAGAATTTTTTAACTGGGGCACCCTTGACACATATGGTTATCTTTAGAGGGGTACATCCAAGTCCAAGATTCTTTATGTGCTTCTTAGGAATAATGGGTTCCAAAAGGCCTTTATCATTTTTCCCAAGTTTTTCATTGTTATTATAGCCCCATCCTTGCATTAATTGTAGTCCTTTGTTGTCATTGTTCATAGGAAGATCAAGTACAAGCCTTTCATCTTGATACAATAAGCTTGATATATCCCTTTTGTCTACCACTTCCTAACTTAGGTATCCCCACCTTTTGAATCAGGAGGGATCTACTTTCAAGGTTTGAGATAATGTGTCAATCGGTTGGGGTTGCCCATGAGGTTGAGGAGATTGAGGTAACTCTCCTATTACAAATGCACTATTTTTCATTTTGTAGTCCCCACACCCATTATCTTGGATAATGAATTTAATATCAGAGATGTTTGGAATGGAGGGTGTCTTTTTATCAGAAGTGGAGGCTAGGGTAGATGGGTCTATATATGGAGATGTGGGTCCCTCATCATTCTTTGGGACTTGAGGGATCTTGTTGTACTTGGCTTCCGAATTCTTGCAATAATAAAATGGTTCAAGATCTCCATGGACTGTGACCTATTGATTTTGATAAGGAGACTTGACACATTGATGGAACGTGGATGAAACAAATTGCATCCCATGGATCCATGGGCACCCCAGGATGATATTGTAAGGTAGCTCAAGATCAAGTACTTGGAATGTAGTTTCCATGATAGGTGGCCCTACTTGGATAGGGAGTTGAATGGTGCCTTGAGACACCCGTTCATGATCATCATATGCCTTGATAGTAATACCATACCCTTTCAATGATAGCTTTGAAGAATCCTAGATTCTTTATTAGCTTGAGAGTACAAATATTTAACCCTGTACCTCCATCCACCAAGACTCTTTTGACTCATTTTTTTTGGACCAAGACTTTGAGACAGAGTGCATAGTTATGAGATGGTTGAGTGGGAAGTCCTAATAAAAAAATGTTAGGATATGGGGTGTGGTAATGTGTCTGACCATAGCTTAGAGCTAGTCTACATCAAGATCTTTGGGGACAGTGGATGTAGCCAATTCTTTTTCTAGGATTTCCCTATGTGCTAGTGTAATTTTCAGTAACTCCATGATGGAGATTTGGGTGGGGTCCCTTTTCAATTGATCCAAGACATTATAACAATTGGGAATTGACTTTGGATTGGTGGTGGATTCTTTGGGTGGTTGGGATTTCCCTCAAATGGTAAATTTTCCACTGCATGTGGTGACTCCATAGTCAGCTCTGGATCCTTTAATACTAACAATGGTAACCCACTCATCTAAGGATGCAACAACATGGTCATAAACATGGTTCACATTATTATATTTTTCCTTACCATTGTTGTTTCCTTTATTGTGATCTCGCATCAGATTCATGTATATTTTGAGATCTTGATTTCTTGTGGGTTTTTCAATGGTTACGGTTCTGTCATCGATGAGGTCCTGAATCAAATTTTTAAGTCACATGCAATTGGCTATTGTTTGTCCCTTTATTTTGTGAAAATTGAAAATTTGTTTCACATTATACCATGGTGGTTTAACTTAAGTCTCTTGATAATTGTCATAAATAGGGATCTTGATGAGATTTTCTTGAACTAGATGTTACATGAAATAATCAATCAGTTTCCCAAGTGGTGTGTATTTCCATTTAGGGGGATACTTGTTCCTTGGGGGTGGTACCCCCTTGATTATTTAGGTTATTGACTACTTGATTGTTGGGTTGTTGTGATGATATGTTGGCTTGTGTGTTATTTTGGTTGTTGACTTGTAGTTGTTGATATGATTGTGTGTTTTTCCTTGGGGCACTGATAATAACTTTGGCGTCAACCACACCATCATTACTAATGTTTTTGTTCTTTTCCCATGTGTGAGGTTTTTCATTGTAACTGGTTGATGGATGGTTGTCTTGATAAGCAGGTGTCCCCAATTGTGCAATAAGGGATCTTTCGATGTTGACCGCCTTGGGGATCAACTAGTCATATATGGTGATGCATTGCATTTTTAGATGGAATAACATGGTCCCTTCGAGATTGGTGATGATAGTATAGATTTTTTGTTCTTCTATCATAGTCCACTTGCTCCTGTTGGACTTGGATCACCATCGTTGCAAGAAGGATGCAAATTTTTCCCCCTTGGATTGTTTTAAAGCGGATAGTTCTTCTAGACTCACATCCATGCCTATGTTGAATGAATATTTCTATATGAATAAGTCAACAATTTCTTGGAACTTTCTGATTCTGGGAGGAAGGAGGGAGAACCATTCCATTACTAGTCCAACCAAACTCCAAGGGAATAGTCAAATTAAATAAGATTCGTCATATGTAACTTCCATACAATGGACATGAAATTATCTGATGTGATATTCAGGGTTACCAGCCCCATGATTATTTTCAAACTTAGGTATCTTGAACCCTTGTGGGAATCGAACCATCGCAATGCTTCTATTGAATGGATAAGGGAAAGAATTTACTTGTGTTTTTGTTGGTTTTCTAGATTGTAGGTCTAGCACTTGTTATGAGGGAAATTTTATTTGTGCAAACAAATCATTTTGGGGTTCGAGTGGTGGGAAGAATGTGTTTTGGGGTGGTTTGATCATTTGAGTGATGGGTGGGTTACTTTGTGTGCTCATGGGAGGAAACTACAAGTTTTGTTGTGCCACCAATGCTTGTTGGTAGTTCTGCAATTGTTGTGTTGCCAACAACACTTGTTGTTGGTCTTGTTGTTGTGCCAACAATGCTTGTTGTTGTGCTTGGTATCATTTCAAATATTGCTAATAAGCTTGTTTCTATAACAAGGCTTGTGCTCAAGCTTGTTGGGATTGATACTAAGCTTATGCCTGAGCTTTAGCTTGTTGGGTGACTTGTGGAGCTTGGGAAGCTTGTGCAGCTTGTGTTGCTTGGGTGACTTGTTGTTGCAATAAAACTTGAGCTTGTACTTGGGAATCCTATTGTGCTTTTTGTTGTGCTTGTTCTTGTTGAGTGGCTTGTTGTGCAGCCTGCATGGCTTGTTGAGCTTGTAATTACTGGAATTCCTTTTGATAGGCTTGTTGGGTAGCTTGTAGTGTGATGATGTATTGGTTTTCCACATTGGGATTCGGTGGTGGAGGTGGAGGATTCAAAATGGTGTGAGATGGTGTGATAATATTTCATTGTGGTGGTTATTGAGGCACTGTTTGAGTGATGATAATGGGTTTTGTGGTGGATGGTGTAGTAGATATGCTAGGTCCTTGGGAGACCAAATTTATAGATGGTGTAGTGATTGACTATGTTTTTTGGATTGGTTCCACCTATTGTTGTGATATCGGTGGTATGTTTTTTAAGATTTGGGATGTTGATTTGTTTCACAATCAGAGGATTATTTTAATTTGGTTGATTGATGATTGGTAAAGGGGGTTGCCCTAAACTAAGGATTGGTGTGGATGTTGATGGTAGAGGGGGAAATGGTGGGAAGATAGGTGGTGTGTTTACTTGAGAAAGTGATGATGATGGATCAAAGATTCCCCCTTGTCTGAATAGTCCCACTTGTCATTATGAAGTTGTGGGGAGAGAGACTTGTATATCAAGGGAATATGTTGGTGATGCGGTGAAAGTGGAAGGATTGTTGGTGTCACGAAAGATAAGTGGAATGTATGGATGCTTTGGATCTTGAAGAATAGTATTTGGTAGACCCAATATGGTGTTTTCATCTAATTCTTGGTTAGTTACAAGGGGATTTGCTTGAAGAGCATGAAGCAATGAACTTCCCTTGGTAGTCATGAGTTGACTTGGAGCATGAGATGATGTTGGTTGTGGGATGGGTTGAATGATGTTTTGGAAGGAAGGTGTGAATGATACTAGTGGCATAATCCCAAGATTTTCTTCTGCAATAGTGCTCACATCATAATCACAAGGGATTTTAGCTCCTTCTTTTTCTAATGCTAACATATATTGTGAAGGATTAAGTCTCATCATTATATTGACAATCTTGTAGTTATCAAGATTTTGGACTATTTTCATGATTTCATCTTGAGTCATTCTTAGGACATTGTTGGTGATATCCTCTAGTTGGAAACCTCCCTTTTGAAGATCTTGTGGTAGTAGAGGAAGGTTAAGTGGGGGATTGTTAGATCCGATGGGGTTGATTTTAGGTGTAGTTTGACTCAAGTCACTTGAAGTGGATGTTTCTTTGTTTGCTTCCATGTTTTTCTTGTGTTGAGATCTAGTTTGGACCATAAAATAAGGATCAACTTTCAAGAATATGGGAGGTAAACCTCTAACTCCTTAGGTTGGTCTAAAATTTAGGTACAAAAAAATAAAATCTAAGATGTTAAGGATCAAATGATGGTGATGAGATAAATGAAAGATGGGTGATGTGAATGATTGAACTCTTAAGAAACCTTGTAGGAATACTAGAATTTAGGACTTTTGGATTTGATTTGGATTTGATAATGAACTTATAAACACCAAGATTTTAGATGTTATCTTGGAATAAACTTGTCCACAAGGTGATAATTTAACTAGGTGTATGAAGAAGGATTCATCCACACACTTAGCCAAACAAGATAATTTTTTTATTTGAAGGATTACCAAAAATCTAGCATGAAGGATTTTTTCAAATATTCTAAGAGTCATTTTTGAGATGGAATTTGATTGATGTTTTGGGATGGATGAAAGTGTTTGATTTTTATCTTGGATGAACCTAGAGAGACTTTTGTTTACAAGACCTCGGTATTGAAGAACATGATATACTTCCAAGAACTTTTCAATCCTACTAAGTTAGATACTCATAATGTTGGAAGAAAGTTGGATTTTTACAATAATAAAATTAGTACAAGTTTGGCTTGTCCTTTGATGCAAGTTTGTAAAAATTATAGAGCAATCTATCTCTGACTTGGTAAAGTGTTGACTGATGCTTCTTTAGATTTCATGGACTAAGACGCTTGTGAAAATTGATGGAATTTAGTTTTGGATTTTGATCTTGCGAGAAGTCATTTGAGAAAACACATGTGTGGGGTTCAATTTGTCTTTTATCTTTGCTTAATGGATTCTTTTTACCACAAACACTTTCTTCCTTAGCTTTTCAACTAAATGTTTTTTTTTAGTTTATTTTCATGTGACAAGGTCCATTATGTGGAAATAAAGAGAATCAAGGCAATAGTTTCCTAGTGTTAACTTTAGAGGGAGAAAATTGAGATATAGGCCCAAATATTTAGAAGCCTCTGAGGTTAGAATCCTTAGGGACAAGAAGCAATACTTGGAATTTTCAAAGGTATTCTCTCTTTCTAAAGGGTTTGAAATTTTAGGACTTTGTTGAATGTTTTTTCTCAAGATTTTTGATCCAAGCAATGTGTTTAACTAAATCAAAGATTTCACAACCCTAGGATAGAAAAGAAAAAATTTGTTGAATTCCTACTTGGATTTCTCTAGCTATGCTTATTCAAAGTGGATGATTAGAAGCTTGACCACACTGGCTTGCCTCCACAACACTCACTTCTACGTGTCAGCCAAACTTTTAGTTCTCATGAATCTTCCATGACAAACTTTTCATCTCTACAAAGAACCGAAAGTATGTGGGATGGCTCCAGAGGTTAGATCTCCTAACACCAACAAATATTAAGGATTTTTGGCTTCTAAACAAATGTTCATAATAAGGGCATCCAATTTAGGGGGTAAAATGATAAACTCTTTGTGAGAGATCTCCCAACCCTTAGAACAAGGGATTTATGCATCATAAAGATACTAGGGGAGAGTTATCATGCACCATTTCCCATTGGTTACGTTTTTCATCATAACCATGAATTTATATAGCGGTTTGGAAGATCTTGGCTTATGCTTGTTACCACTTGGGTCATTCCCTTGGGGTGAGTAATTTTTCCCACCAAGGAAAGGCCTCTAAAGGTGAACAATAGTGAGTAAGTACATTTTTAGTTCGATCATCTTTGTTTGCATGAACAAAGAGAGAACACATGCTATGCCTTTTCTCACACTAGCAATGATTTGTTCAATTTTAAAAACCCAAATTTGAAATGTGGAGGAAATATTTTAGACAACCTAATGCCACTAAAATGATTTTAATTCTCAAGATCATCGTGAAGCACGAGTGAATATGCATTTGAATGACAAGATTTTGTAAAGAATATTACAAAACAAAATGAACATGAATTCATTTTAGTCCTCAAAGGTAATATATGAGTTCTTTTTATAGCACCAAATTTGAGTGTGAAAGTTGATTGTTCAATTTTAGACCAAAATCAAAATTCTAGTAAGTATCTAAGGTTCAATTTTCACCAACTTCACAAAGCTTGAGTTGTGGGTTAATTTTAAGTCCAAATTGAATCTAGTTGGTCCTAGGAAATGAATTACAGAAATTAAAGCCCGAGATTATCACAAAGAGAATTAAAAAATGATTTTTAAGACTTCAAATTTTGATCCTCCTCTACTTTTTGCATATGTGATGTTGGACTAGAAATGTGGCTCTTTAAATGTGAAATGCAACACTAAAAAATAGACGTGGCACTCTGGTGAGTGCAAAAGTGGCGCTCTGTAGAAATAGAGAGCACAAATGCGGGAAAAAACAAATGTGGCACTCTATGACAAGAACGTGAGATAAAAAATAGAGAGTACATATGTGGTGATGAATCAAAAGAAACATGACTGAGGCATTCATATGTGGTGTGATGTGGCAAATGTGGAATTGTATGACAAAAGCGGTGCTTTGTGGCATCACATTTTCAGAAAGGTAGTGTTGCATTCCTGTACCTACAAAAAATGGGAAAATCAAGTGAAATTGAACATGTTAAATTGATCATCTCTCCCTCTAGTGTCAAAATGTGAACACTAAACCTACACAAACTAATAAGAGATCATAAAACATGAGTCAAACATGTTAGAAAATAAAATCTAATGTTCCTGTAGACATCCAAATTTGGACACTTAATTTATCCAAATTTATCACTTTTCATCTAAACATCCTCTTATCCTAGTTAATTAAATAATATTACTATTATTTAATTAATATCTTTAATTCTGCCAAATCCCTAAGGTATTTAATTAATAATTAAATACATTACCCTCTTTTAATCCTCTTTCATCAAAAAAATTAAATAAATATTACATTTATTTAATTCTTCAATGTCATTTTCATCTAATCCTAATCCATTTCCTAATCTCTTCATTAAGGATGTGCACATGCCTAATCCTTGATTAGGATGTGTCACATCCTCCAACTTTTGCAAGTTGGCTTTTAATCCTAATTAGCCCCTAATTATCCTCTAATTACTAATTAATTAATCCTAATCATTCTCCAAGGAATTTTTAATTCCTTTTTATTCTTCCTAGATTCCCCTCTTTTATATGTGAATTTTTAATTCACATTCCATCCTTCCAAGACTTCTAGAACCTTGGACTTGTCACAATCTCCACATGTGACCAACCTTGGACTTGTCACAATCTCCACATGTGACCAAGTCCCACCTTTTTGGAGCCCACCTTTTATCCTCTAGATCATCCTATGAATGTGAATTTTTAATTCACATTTATATCCCCAACCACCTTTCCTTTTCCCATGTAGATTTTTGAGGAATTCCAAAATTCTTCAAAAGTCCCTTTCACTCCCACTTGGGGACAAGAAATCACTTTTTGTGGAAATCTCCTCACTCCCCAAGGTGCATGTCATTTTCCACCTCATGTACCTTTTTGACAACTCATCTCCACCTCACATTCCCTTGTCCACTTCACCCTCCACATGTCAAGATGTGAGGGCTTGTGGGTTCTCAACCCACCATAGCCCTTCATCTTGACCTTGTTGGAGCAATCTTGACCTTGAATTCTCTAGAGAATTCAAATTCTTCTATAAATACCCCCTCTTCAAGGGAATTTCCAACACTTCTTCATTTGAGCAACTACATGCTGTCCATTTGCTTTCCAACACTTTGCACTCTCATAACTACATGCTGTCCATTTGAATCCTCAAGCCTTTTCAATCATTCAACCATCTTTGTTCATCATTTTGCATATTGAAGCTTGCATTTTAATCACTCAATCCATCATCTAAGGAGCACACAACCAATCCAAGCAAGGGCCAATCAAAGAGGTATCAACAACAAGGGAGGTAAAAATATTTGTGTTTCATTTTATTTGCATTCCTTTTCGTTGAACCACTCTTTTGGCTAATCTTGAGGTGTCCTTGGTATTTTTTTATTCATGTTTCTTAGTTATTTTGCACATCTAGAGCAGTAGGAATTCCAGGGTATACAGTTCCCTATTGAATTCTTCAGCCAATTCAAGAAAAAAATGAAATTAACAAGAAACTAATGAAAGATAACATGTAAATAAAATTGAACTAGCTAAACATCCATCCCATAGGGGGAGTGGTGCTCCTTTTATTTGGAAAAAATCCCTTTTCCCAATCCCTTTGATAAGCTTGATGATTTATGGATGATCCAAGTATAAAAGTGACTATAATATAGCTAAAATGGATGAAAATGATGAAAAGCTATGGAGTGAAATGCCTATAATGATAATGCTCCAAGTTGTGGATCTATATTGTGAAAAGGATGCCTCTATTTATAAAAGCCAAGGGTTGAAGAATGAAGGAAATTGATTAATGTGGGATAAATTGAGATCCAATGAGAATGTGCCAAGTGTCACAATTCTATTGGAGGAATTTTGAGCACATTTTGGAAAATGTGTGAGTGGAGGAGGATGGAAGAGAAGTAAATGTTGATGGTTGGGAATTTGAAATTGGTGTAAGAGGAATTGAATGAGATTTGAGAGAATTTTAGAGGATTTGAAAGGTTGTAAGAGAAGTTATTGTAGATGTGAAAGGTTTTAAAAAACCTTTGGAGGAAAATTGAATGAGAGGAATATTCCTCGGCATATTCTTTTGTGAGGATAATTGAGGTAATTAGATAATTAGAAGAAATTGATTTTATGTGCAACCTAGTTAGTTGACCATGGTTGATTTAACTCTTGAGGAGTTAAAAGTTGGAGGATTTGATAATGATGATTAAAAAGCTGATTTATGATTAATTAATTAATTGGAGAGGATTAGGAGATGTGACATTTGATTTGATTGATTTCGTAATCAAATGAGAGGATTAAGAGAGGATTTAATTAAATAAGATGAATAATTAGTTAGAAGAAGGATGAATTAATCAATAAATTTAATTATTTGATTAATAGTTGAATTTTCTATTTTTTATTAAATAATGTTGATTATTCAATTAATTGATCAATTTGAAGTGATTTAGGAAGAAACAGTGTTAGTTAATTAGAATCAGATGCATTTTATCAATCAATACTTTTTCAGTGTCTACACTTACTCTTGTAAGTAAGAACTATGCTTCTAATCAATTGAACTTATCATTCCTATGATTTCTTATGTGCTTCAATTAGTTAATTAGCAGGATGAAAGTAAGAAAGTAAATAACTAAAACACACATTGAAAGAGAGATATAGAAAAAAAATGAAGTTGTGCTTCCTCATTTCCACTATCATCTTGCAACATTTACAAGTCACTTTGGGATTTCAAATGCATTGGGGCCTTGTCAAGAACATCTAAAATCCTGTATTAACTTGCCTTCATGTGAATTACATGCTTATTCAATCTACTTGTCTCCTACGCTCATTTGCAGAGTCATCTTATATTCCTAATTTGAAATTGCAACTCACCAAACTCCATATTTGACTTCCAAGGGTTGTACTCATTATTACACAAGAGCATAAAACTCATAGAAGATTCTAAATGCCCCCCACACAAATATATGTAAGAGAAATCAATTAAACTACATGTTGGTCAATTGTTTCTACCATTTATCTCATTTAGAGTAACATCCACTATAGCCAAACTCTTCTGGTAAGAGTGTCTTTTATTGTGTGAGTTCATATAAAGCTAAAACCTATTGAGTCAATCAACTACCCAATGGAAAATATCACTCATGACTTCCTATAAGTGGTATGAATCCAAGATTATGTAGATCAATCATCATCCTTCATATACCAATTAATCAAACTCATCACTCATGACTATTCATGCAAGTGGTGTGAAGCCTCTAATGTCTGGATTAAGCCTTCAAGCCACATACACTAATTTCCCTATTCCCCAACATGGTGTTTTTGTAAATTTTCCCTTTTCCTTAACTATTTTTACACCCACATATTTTACCTCTTTCATGAAATCATATTCTTTTGGTGTGGAAAACTCAGACTTGTTAACTATCATGTGAATCTTTCTCTTTTCCTTTGTTTCACATGCTTTTTTAAGGGATTGAGCCAGTTGAACATAGATAAAACTAATTTAGGGTGTTTGAGTATGAAAGAAGACCATTCCTAGCCTAAACATACCCATTTGGATGTGTTGTAATAGTCTATTTGGTCACACAAATTAGAAAACAAAATTTCTACCCCTTTGCATCTTTACACTGCTTGCATTTGACACTTTTTCCATCAACTAAAAAGTCATCACCACTAGAAAGTACCTTTGAGATATCCAAAATTGAGAGAGGTTATTGTAGAGGGTCTCAATTTCATCTCATACCCTTAGATGAGAAGTTTCTTAGCATTATATTTTTTGAGTAATAACACATCAAAAATTGTAGCAATTTTGCACTTTAAAATCTTAAGGGAGTGAGCTAGTTGAACGTAGCTTAGATTGATTCAACGTGTGAGGGTGTCAAAGAGTATCATTCCTAGGATAAAAATACCCATCTAGACATGTTGGAATAGTCTATTTAGTCACACGAGTTGGAGAATGGAAGTTACACCCCTTTGCAACTTTACAATGCTTACATTTGACACTTTTTCCATAAATTAAAATATCGTCACCATTGTAAAATGCCTCCTATATATCAAAAATTGAGAGATTTTATTGTAAAGGGGCTCAACATGATCCCCTAGCCTCAAATGAAAAGTGTTTAAGCTTCATGATTTCCAAGTACCAACCTGTCAAATATTACAATCATTTTGTACTTTCAACTCTTAAAGGATTTAGTTGGTTGAATGTAGCTCAGATTGATTTGGCATGTTTGGGTGTGAAATATGATCATGCCTAGTCTAAACCTACCCATATGGATGTGTTTAAATAGTCCATTTCGTCACATGAATTACATAATGAAAGTTACACCCCTTTTCAACTTTACATTGCTTGCATTTGACACATTTTCCATCATCTAAAAAGTCGTCACCAATGGAAAAAACCTCTAAGATATCAAAAATTGGGAGA
This sequence comes from Sequoia sempervirens, assembly GCA_007258455.2. Taxonomy (NCBI): domain Eukaryota; kingdom Viridiplantae; phylum Streptophyta; class Pinopsida; order Cupressales; family Cupressaceae; genus Sequoia; species Sequoia sempervirens. The sequence goes on along the minus strand of VDFB02013412.1, from coordinate 6,931 downwards.
GGTTATTTTAGAGGTGCCTGATGCAATCCCATAACATTAGATGAGAAGTTTTTAAGCATCACAGTTTCCAAGGAACAACCCATCAAATATTGTAGCCATTTTGCACTTTGGACTCTTAAGGGATTTAGTTGATTGAACATAGCTCAAACTAATTCAGGGTGTTTGGGTGAAAAATAGGACCATTCCTAGCGTAAATGTACCCATCCAGACATGTTGGAATTTTTTTTTTTGGTAACATGAGCTGTGGAATGAACGTTACACCCCTTTGCAACTTTACACTGTTTGCATTTGACACTTTTTCCATCAACTGAAAAGTTATCACCACTGGAAAATTCCTTCAAGATGTCAAAAAACAAGAGAGATTATTGTAGAGAGAGTGAACTCAATCTTGTAGCCTCAGATGAGAAGTTTCTAAGAATCATGGTTTTCGAGCAACAAACCATCAAATATTGCAACTATTTTTCACTTTGGACTCTTAAGGGATTTAGCTAGATGAACATAGCTTAGACTAATTCAATATGTTGGGGTATGAAAGAGGACCATTTATAGCCTAATAATATCTATAAAAATATGTTGGAATAGTCCATTTGGTCACAAGAGTCACAAAGCAAAAGTTACACCCCTTTGCAACTTTATGGTGGAATCAAGGAACACTGAGAGGGGGGTGAATCAGTGTTCTGCAATTTTTAACTTTATTAATCTGATCCTTAAAGTATTGATAACATTCAACCAAAATAAAGATGCATGAACATAAGAAAAATAACCACAACACCATAACACCAAGATTTTTTACGTGGAGACCCTCTTAAGGGAAAAACCATGGTGGAGGTCAATCCACAATATTATCTGAGTATACTCAAAAAGAAAGTTTACAAAAATGGGAATGCACTTGCATTCAAGCAAATTTCTTAGGGCTCACTACTCAAAAAATGAAAGGCTCACTACCTTATAAAAGTTTTAGATTACATCCAAAGGATTTGAACTGAGAAAGTAGCATCTATAAATGCCTGATTATAGTTCTAGTTAGGCTTATCAATCGAATTCTGGACCTTCTAACTGATTCTTCTCTTTTGCTCTGTTCTGATTCAACTCACATCAAAAATCCTTAATTTACAAGTGAAACTATGCATAATCGCTCTACAATCCTTTTGATATTCACAACACACACTAACACACTTTGAACATACATCAAAATGATTTAATCGATAACTTATATATATCTGCTACTAAGAATTTAATCACTTCATGTCGGCTTCAACAAAATAAGAAATATTTAAAAACTGTCGACTCCAATCATGAATAATATTGAATGAACATAAAAAAAAATTGGCCACAACATAGTGAGGACCTAGATCAAAATGTTCAAAGACAAAAATACTTAAACAATAACCCCTCAAATATCTATGAGACACTAAATTCACCAGGTCATCCTTCATTCACTGATAAACAAAAAATTAGTCAACTAGATCTTCTAACTTACACTCAAATCAATACAAGGCACTAAAATTTATAGATAACACAAATCATGCATCGAACAATCCTACTTGAGATCCACAACACAAAATAATAATAGAAAATTTGCATATGAATCAAAGAACACAAATCTGTTGGATGCTCTGTTCTAGCTTAACAGATAATCACTGATCTTCAATCTTTCTACTGGTATGATCAAATGATGACGTGTGGATCGACTTACTAACAAGGTTTTCCATCAATGACAACACCATAAAACATGTGTAGTGTCTGTTTCCAACACTTTATACTTCTTTGATTTGACAATTTTTCCATCAACAGAAAAGGCATCACCACTGTAAAGCACCTCCGAGATATCAAAAAATAGGAGAGTTTATTGTACAAAGACCCAACACGATCTTATAGCCTCAAATGAGAAGTTTCTAAGCATCATATTTTCTGCGTAACATCCTATCAAATATTGTAGTCATTTTTCTCTTTGGACTCTTAAAGGATTGAACTAGTTGAACATAGCTTAGACTAGTTCGGTGAGTTTGGGAGTAAAAGGGGACCATTCCTAGCCTAAATGTACCCATACAAATGTGTTACAATACTCCACTTGGTCACACAAGTTGCAAAGTGAAAGTTACACCCCTTTGCAACTTTACAGTGCTTGTGTTTGATAATTTTTTCATCATCTGAAAAATTTGTCACCACTAGAAAACACATCTGAGACATAAAAAAATCAGAGAATTTATTGCATAGGGTTTCGACGTGATCTTGTATCATCAAAAAAGAAGTTTCTAAGCATCATGGTTTTTGAGTAACAACCTATCAAAGATTGCAACCATTTTTCACTTTAGGCTCTTAAGGGATTGAGTAGGTTGAACATAGCTTAGAATTATTTAGCATGTTTGAGTGTGAATTAGGACCATTCCTACTCTAAATATACCCATCTAGACATAGTGGAATAGTTCATTTGGTCACACGAGTTGCAGAATGAAAGTTACCGCCCTTTGCAACTTTACACTACTTGCATTTGACACTTTTTCTATCAACTAAAAAGTCATCACCACTTGAAAATGCCTCTCAGATGCTCAAAAATGGGAGATATTGTTGTAGAGGGGCCTAACATATTATTTTATCCTTAGATGAGAAGTTTCTAAGTGTCACAATTTCTGAGTAACAACCCATTAAAGATTGCAACCATTTTGCACATTGGACTCTTAAGGATTTGAGTTGGTTGAACATAGCTCAAACTAATTTGGTGTGTTTCAGTGAAAAATAGTACCATGACTAGCCTATATGTACCCATATATATGTGTTGGAATGTTTTAGTCACATGAGTTGCAAAACGAAAGTTACGCCCCTTTACAACTTTACACTATTTGCATTTGACACTTTTTCCATCAACTGAAAAATTTGTCACCACTTTAAAACACCTCTAAGATATCAAAAACTGAGAGAGGTTATTGTAGAGGGTCCCAACACAATCTCATAGCCTCAAAAAGGAAGCTTCTTAGCATCACATTTTTTTGAGTAATAGCCCATCAAAGAATGTGGTAATTTTTCACTTTGGACTCTTAAGGGATTAAGCTAGTTGAACATAAGTTGAATTGATTTGACATGTGTGGGTGTGAAAGAGTACCATTCCTAGCCTAAACATACCCATATGAAAATTTTGGAATAGTTTTTTGTTTGTGACACAAGTTATAGAACGAAAGTTACACGCCTTTGAAACTTTACACTATTTGTATTTGACACTTTTTCCATCAATTGAAAAGTCATCACCATTGCAAAATTCCTTTGAAATATCAAAAATCGGGAGAGGTTATTGTAGATGGGCTCAACATGATCCCCTAGGAATAGATGAGAAGTTTCTTATCATCATGATTCTATGTAAAAACTCATCAGAGATTGTATTCATTTTTCACTTTGGACTCTTAAAGGATTTAGTTGGTTGAACATGGCTCAGATTGTTTTTTAATATTTGGGAGCAAAATATGATCATTCCTAGCCTAAATCTACCCATTTGGATGTGTTGGAATAGTCCAATTGGTTACATGAATTTTAGAATGAAAGCTACACCCCTTTGCAACTTTACATTGCTTGTATTTGACAATTTTTCCATCAATTGAAAATTCATCACAATTGGAAGATGCCTCCAAGATATAAAAAAATAGGAGAGATTATTTTATAGGGTCCCAACATGATTCCATATCTTTAGATGAGAATTTTCTAAGCACCTCGGTTTCTATGTAACAACCAGTCAAAGATTGCAGCCATTTTTCTCTTTAGACTCTTAAGGGATTTAGTTAGTTCAACATAGCTCAAACTAATTTAGGGTGTTTGGGTGAAAAGTAGGACCATGCCTAGCCTAAATTTTTCCATCAAGATGTTTTGGAATAGTATGTTTGGTCACACAAGTTGCAGAATGAAAGTTACACCCCTTTGCAACTTTACACCACTTACATTTGACACTTTCTCCATCAACTAAAAAGTTATCACCACTTGAAAATTCCTCTGAGATATCAAAAAAAAGGAGAGTTTATTATAGAGGGACTCAACAAAATCTTGTAGCATTAGACGAGAAGTTTCTAAGAATCATGGTTTTTGAGTAACAACCCATCAAATATTGCAGCTATTTTGCACTTTGGACTCTTAAGGGATTTAGCTGGTTGAACATAGCTCGGTCTGATTCAACATGTTTTGGTATGAAAGAGGACCATTCCTATCCTAAACATACCCATGCACATGTGTTGTAATAGTCCATTTGGTCACACGATTTTTAGAACAAAATTTATACCCTTTTGCAACTTTACACTTCTTGCATTTGACAATTTTTCTATCAACTAAAAAGTTGTCACTACTAAAAAATGCCTCTGAGATATCAAAAACTAGGAGAGGCTATTGTAGAGTGTCGTAATGTGATCTTGTAGCCTCAAATGAGAAGTTTCTAAGCATCATGTTTTTTGAGTAAAATTCCATCAAATATTGCAGCCATTTTGCACTTTGGACTCATAAGGGATTGAATCAGTTGAACGTAGCTCAGACTAATTCGGTGAGTTTGGGAGTAAAATGGGACCATTCCTAACCTAAAAATACCCATCAAAATGTATTGGAATAGTCCACCTATTCACACCTATTCACATGAGTTTCAGATTGAAAGTTACACCCCCTCACAACTTTATAGTTATTGCATTTGACACTTTTTCCATCAATTGAAAAGTCGTCACCACTAGAAAACACCTTCGAGATATCAAAAACAAAGAGATGTTATTATAGAGGGGCCTAACATGATCCTTTATGCTCAAACAAAAATTTTATAAGCATCATGGTTTCTGAATAACAACCTATCAAAGATCATAGTCATTTTGCACTTTAGACTCTTAAGGGATTTAGTCAATTGAATGTAGCTCAGATTGATTCAAAATTTTTGGGTGTGAAATTGGACCATTCCTAGCCTAAATTTACCCATATAGACATGGTGGAATAGTCTGTTTGGTCACATGAGTTGTAGAGTGAAAGTTACACCCCTTTGCAACTTTACACTACTTGTATTTGACACTTTTTCCATCAACTACAAAGTCATCACCACTTGAAAATGTCTCCAATATACCAAAAAATGGGAGAGATTATTGTATCAGGGCACAACATGATATTGTATCTTAATATGAGAAGTTTTTAAGCATCATGGTTTATGAGTAACATCACATCATAGATTTCAACCATTTTGCACTTTGAACTCTTAAGGGTTTGAGTTGGTTGAACTTCACTCAGATTGATTAGGCATGTTTGGGTGCAAAAGAGTACCATTCCTAGCCTAAATTTACCCATATAGGTGTGTTGGAATATTCCATTTGGTCACATGAGTTGTAAAATGAAAGTTACGCCCTGTTGCCACTTTACATTGCTTGCATTTGAACTTTTTCCATCAATTGAAAATTCATCACCACTTTAAAATATCGCTGAGATACTAAAAACTGGGATAGGTTATTATAGAGGGTCCCAACACGATCTTGTAGCCTTAGATTAAAATTTTATAAGTATCATAGTTTTTGAGTAACAACCTCTCAAACATTGCAACCATTTTGAACTTTGGACTCTCAAGGGATTTAGTCGGTTGAACATAGCTCAGTTTGATTCGATGTGTTTGGGTATGAAAAAGGAAAATGCCTAGACTAAATGTACCCATATAGATGTGTTGGAATAGTTTATTTGGTCATATGAGTTGCAAAATAAAATCCACACCTCTTTGCAACTTTACACTACTTACATTTGGAATCTTAACGGATATTGCTACTTTCTCCATCACTCATGGCTTCTTTGATAAGTTCAATTTTTTAATTTAAATTGATTTTTTTTTTTGATCTCCACCTAATGTATTCCTCAGTGATATTAGGATAGATTGTGCAGTGGCTCTCAAACATTCCTTGCCTTAGTAGAATGTCTTGAACAAGCAAGATTATGTTGTCAAAATGTTTGATCATTTTAATAACACTAATTATAATATCTTGTCCATTGATTGGACCTCCAAATTTATTTAAAGTTTGAAAATTTTCATTTCCCATTCATGTTTTGATAATGTCACCCAAAACCATCATCTGTCAAGTAAAGAAAACACTCTTTGTATTTATGGTGATCCCATAATTCAAAAGACTAGTATTCCTCTCAAACCAATTGTTTATACCTCTGATTATCCTACCTACAAGCAAGTAGCTCACCCACCTAAGTCAATCTCTCCTCCTATAGTTAAATATGACTCCTACATAAGGATTCATCCCATTTTGTTGACTTTATGAAGGCCAAGAAGTTATATGATGGAAACATGATTATCAACTTCAATGTGGTGTTGTTCTTTACTAAAGTATGTCTCCAAGACTCGATTGAGTTAGTTAGGCTCAAAACAAATGATGATTTTGCTTCCCTTATGGAATTGTTTAAAATCTATTTTTTTCACCTTCCATGATGTGGTCTATGTGTAAGTTGATGGGGTTGCCATGATTTTTCATTTATCTCCTATCCTAATTTTTAGCAATGTTCCCTCAACTTCTAGTCTAAATGGTGGAAGCACTATGTTTATGACACAAAAAATTTTCAGCCCTAAGAAATTAAAACTCTTTCAAACCCTCAAACCCATCTAGACAATGTCTCCAACTACATCAAATTCACCAAAGAGATTGAAACTAATAACCAACTTCCTCATTGGATATACTTATGATTGTGATTACGATAACAACTCACCATGCCCAAATTCCAAATAAACTATAATACATGGTCAAGGTGTACAATGAAAATTATGTGAGGGGTTGACAACTTCAAGAAAAGGGGATAGCCATAGATAAAGGGAGCCTTCTTCAGAGGTGTTCTTGTTTCATTTTTTTGTTTTGAAAGGAAAAATGGATGTTTTATTAGCATAATAAGGTCCTAGAGGAACATGCCATTCATGTAAGGTCTTTTTGTTTGTTTTGTTTACATG
>VDFB02013411.1:0-12063 GCA_007258455.2 Sequoia sempervirens | reverse complement strand
ATCAACCGGGCATCCGGAAATCAAAGTTCAACAGAGGATGTGGTGACGTTTTTAATGAACTACTAAATAGGAAGTTAGCTAAAAATCTCTACTTTTGAAGGGGGACGCCTGGAAAGTCAAAATTTGACTTTTTGTAATCAGTAAAATATTCTAAGCCGACCTAGCAGGATAGAATTCAGTTAACTCAATTAAAAAATATTAAATCTTCAGTTTCAATAGTCAACTTTGATGAAGGCGATTTTCTTCAATATTTTAATATTGGCGCCTATTTTGAGGCTCAATTGCAATTCGCATGTTGAGTTGAACTGAATATTTTAATATTCTAATATTTTTGAAACTCCAAGTTAGTTTTTGTTGAACGAAGTGAGGTCCAATTAGATAATTTCTTTCCAGATCAGAGTTTCTACTTGCAGTTGGCACCTAAACCCTCAAATTTCTTTATTAATATGCAAAAGGCGTCCATTTCTCTCACAACAGGTTGAGTGCAAGCAATTTTTCTCATTGTGCAAGCATTCAAAGGCGCTACAGTTATTATTTTTCAGATTTCCTTGCAGATATAGGTCCAAAATAATTAGTAGACTTCAGACAAGCATGGCGATTTTTGCAGAAGCAGAACCATAAAACTTCTATCTTTTGTCTTAAATTCTTCTATTCTCGTCTTAGGTTTTCTTCGAATGTCCAAGAATTCGACTACTTTTGACAATTTTGATCATCTAGGTTGGTTGTGCACGACTTTCTCTACAAAACCCATGTGTTAGAATTTTTCAGGAGAAATTGCCTCGAGGCTTCAATTCTCGAAGCTCTGCTTTTCTCGACTGAAATTCCTTTGCATGGTAGAGTAAAAGTCAATATTTTTTGAAATAGAGGATCTGGGTTGGCTTAGAATCATCTTTTGCACAAAACCCATATTTCAGTTTTTCTTGGAAAAATTGCCCTTTGGAAATCCTAAAACCCTTATAGTTCTCGACTAAAACGTCTTTGCATGACAAGCTAAACGACACTTTTTTGCAAACCTGACGTTGTGGGTTGTCTTAGAATCACTTTCTGCACAAAACCCACGTCTCAGAATGTTTCGTGAAAGTTGCCCCCGACAAGTTATTTTTAGCCTCACTAGGAGACGTTTTAGCTTTCCGGAGAAAGTTGTCAGAACATGGCTGTGTTTACAGTCAACAGGCGAGTTTTTCAGAACGCAGTACACACAAATCGAATTCAAGACTAAGTCAGTCTTAGTTCATGACTTCATCGAAACTGTTGACATGGATTTGCATAAGGTGCTTCCAAAGGCTATCTTGGATCTGATTAAGATAAATCAAGCAATACTTCAAAATATCGAAGAATCCGGGTTGCTAGAGGCGGCTTCACTCCCTATTTTAGTTCAATGCATAAAATTCGTGATGTCTTGTGTCAAGCATTACAATTCTACTACTCGAGAAATTCAGTCAGTAGATGGATGGGTGATTTGCAGTCTCAAGCCCCATGACATTGAGAAGTGTTTTGGTATTCCTCAACATCCGAGCAGTTTAGTCATTACCATGGATCAGTGTAAAAAGCATTCAATGCTGATAAGGACATGTGTTAGAGCAAAATGGCAGCAAGATGGTTAAAACAGAAGAAATTTAAATTGCGAAACAATGTGGGTCGTAGAGAGTTCAAAGATGAGTGCATGATTTTGATCACTCTTCTTAATCCTGTTTCCGGTCATGCAAATGCCAATAAATTCTAGCCTTGGATGTACTATATCATTGCTCAAATTATTTCCAGGCAAGAGCATTGCGATTGGGCCTCTTTGATTAGCGATGTTCTCCACAAGCAGATTACCGGTTTCCTAGTTGCCCACCAATTTCATGTGTTCTATTCTCGTATACTTGATTGCTTACCAAGGTCAGTTTAGAGGGTTGAACACAATGGGGATTCTTAGTGTATAGAATGTTTATCAATACTACGATCAGCTTGAGTTCACAAAGTCCGAACGACATTTCAAATGTGTGCAGAAAGCATTCTTGATGTGCACAGTGAGGAACCTAGACTAGGAGTTGCATGTTTGTATCTTAGTGGTTGCCAAAGCAGCAATGGTAGAATGAGCAGATTGCTCCATTTAGTTCCCCACCTACACCTACATCCGCGTCTATGGATATACAGGAAATCCAGCCATGCTACCTCCTTATCCTTCGGATAGGACGGTTTTCATGGAATTTTTGAGGCAATTGTACGATGTTCATTCACGTTTGCGCCAATAGCGCAAGCCAATTGCCAACTTTCCATTGCAAATAGGAATCTACTAGTGCAAGACAACAGTTGATGCCAAGGCTGTAGGTCATGAGTTAGAGAAACTTAATCTTAAGTACCTTGTTGACCCACGCACATATGGCCCCTGGGGTTGTTATTCAACACGCCTTGGCGGTCACTCTTACCACAAGCCCTTTATGGAGGATTGTTGGGTCAACTGCGAGGATGAGTTCGAGGTGCGCCGACGTAGCTATAGCAGATTCACCCTCTCACAGATTTCTACCTTCATGTTAGAGGATGTGGGAGGATTGTCAGATGATGATGGGTATACACTTCCTCAATTCTTCAGAGAACAGGTTGATATGCAGCCACTTCTAGCTGTTGATTGGTTTGCCAAGGAATACTCATTTGTCAAAGAGAGATCAAGTAGGGTCATTCAAAATAGTATACTCTACTTGGATAGCAAGAAGACAAGGAGGGTAGTCATGCCAAGTACAGAGCTGTCATCGGTGGAATCTTCATTGCCATCCTCGTCAAAACCAAAAGAAAAGAAAAGGAGTAATCCTCCTAAAAGAAACAAAGTGTCTAACAATTCAAAAGGGAAGGAACTTGTTACAGAAACATATGTGGAGACAACCACAAATATAGTTTGGAGCATGCCAGAGCCAGAGGTACAGCCTCCCATGCCATCACCTACACCACAACAGTCTCCAGTTCTAGTTCACATTGATTTGGAACTAGACTCGCCACCGCGTAGTGATACCTCTACACATTCCCACTCACCTGGACTTCCTATGACTAGCACCAACCCTTCCAGTGAGATTAGTCGAGACTTGTCTTGGCTTGAGAATTAGTTGGGTAGGAAGAGGAGGCAACCATCTTACAAACTTGACCCCTCAAATTTTGATCATGTCTACCAAGATGCTCTAGATAAGAGAATAAAGAAGCAAGTTCATGTAGAGAGGAACGCTAACAAGGAGATCATAATAGAGACTGCTGCACCTCTAGAGGGCAAGAGCTTGAACGAGGTAGAAGTTGAAGACTTCGACGTGATAAAGGTCAACCTTGGTAGGAGCACACGCCAAACAGAGGTTGATTTCCTTCAGGTTGCAACGGATAGCATAAAGGATAGGGTGATAAAAGATAGGGAAGACAAGGCAGCTCTCAAGGCTAAAATCTAGTAGCTTCATTAGTATATCTCTAACCTCGTGCATAGAACTGAAAATGTCACTGCCTTGCTCCTACAAACGCTAGAGCTCCCAACAAAGCAGAATCAACTTAATCAGCTAGTTGTATACGGGAAGCGCTTGGTAGACTAGGAAGAAGAGTTCGTCACAAGGGGCCGCTTTGTACTCACAAAGTTATATCAATTGAGGTACAATGCCCGCGAACTCCGTCTACTGATCCTGGATGAGGAGCGAGACTTGGTGGTTGACAGACCTAGAGATGAAATCATGATCTCTCATCTGAGGATGCCATATGACTTTGTCACCGACAAAGAAGCTAAAGAAGCTATTTTTACTTGGAGGAAACAATTAATCTTCAAGGCAAAAATACAGGATACAATGGCTTCAGAGTTGGCTGAGGGTAGAGAACACGTGACTAGTGCACTTTAGTACATGAGAACTTTTGTGTCTCGAGTTCCTTGCCAGTATCAGCGTGAGGGTGGTGACTACGTCGAGCTTGCTGACGTTCAGTCAGAGTTGCAGGTGCTCATCCATGGTATTTTCAGTGGAGATTCCATTGGCTGTAAGTTAGATCAACTTACAGTCATGTCAACGCTATTTGATGAGGTAGTTAAGAGTAGAGAAGAACTTCAGAGTCAAATCACAGACGGTGAGGAGATGCTGTGAAGACACAATGTGCTTTCACAAAGTATCAATGCTCCAGATGGTGATGCAGTCAACAACCTTGTGGAGGGGTTACTTGCTCGAGATCGCGATCAGTAAACTCCAGATCAGGACGTCCCACCTTTTCAAGATAGACATCAGATACAACAGTTAACTCGATGCTTCTTTCCGAGTTAACTCGTTGTTCCACATTTCATACTATGTCTGTCTTGGAATCATCAATGTACAGTTGGAGTTTTCATTTCAATAAGGATGTGCATGTTGCACATGTCCATTTGGTTTAGTCTTGTTTCGGTTAATTGAGGGTAGTTTTCCAGTTAACTATATAGTTTTATTTATTTAGGGTTTAGCAATAAAATCTTTCATGCTCGCAAGACTATAGTTGACTCAAGGTGATTTTAGGGTTCCCTACACCTTTGATGTCTATAAATAAGAGCTCTTTGCTCATTTGTAATTAACTTTTGCACGCGATAGTAATATATGCTGAGCCACCTTGCCTGAAATATTGCTGTTCTGTATTTGTTCACGAGCTTTTATTGTGATAATAAATGGCTGCGACACCTTGCTTGAATGTTATTATTATGGTATTTGTTCATCTTAGTTAAATGGAGTTGCTAGTTTGATCGTTTATTGTATGCATGTCTCGCCAATGCAATTTGCTGTCCTAGTTTGCTATCTTATGTTGTGTTTAATAGTTGTTCTTTCAATCTACGCCTCAGATAGGGGTTCCTCCTCCTTGGAAATTTGGGAAGAAGAATTATCGTTTAAGTGTTGTTGCTAATAGGCTTGATGCATATCTATGCCTCGGATAGGGGTTCCTCCTCGGAAATTTAGTAATTGAGCTTATTGTTTGATGTCGTGCCTAATGAACTTCATTTCAGCCTACGCTTCAGATAGGGGTCCCTCCTCCTTGAAAATCCTGTTGTAAAGTTTATCGTATAAAACATTCCTGCTCCTAATTCCTCATGCTCTGTTTTTCTTGAGAGAATAGGATAGATTAAAAGCATATAGTTTAGTTGTAGTTGAGATCTGCAAGACCAGAAAAAACCCTTAGCTGTAACGTTCTTGGTTTCCTTAACCTTGTGCCTCTTCCAGCTGAGTCAAAAAGATAGGATTTAGAATACTTTACTTTTTAACGCATATCAGCAAAAGTGGGAGCTTCCCCTCCTAATTTGAAGAGCAGTCATTATGCACTGTGCATAGCTGTCCGTACCAACACGCACTCCAGAGGTGCTAATTGTTATGCCAACAAAACACAAAGGAGAAAGACCCTACAACCCTAAGGGGTAAAGAATTGGAGAACTCTTTGTTGTAAGGAAAATGCCTTTTTTGTATTAAGTATAGTTTAAGCAATATTACATGCTGATACTGCTGGTTACATGCTGATTACATACTGCTTACATGTTGATTAGTTGATACTGCTTACAGTTTGTTCAAAAACTTCTTACATTTTTGTTGGATACATTTACCCATAGATACGTTTTACATGGATACATCTTCAAAAAACTTATTAAATACATCTGTACCAAGCGGACTTAATCTCCTGTTCAGACCTGTTATTGTTTACCTCTCCCTCTTTCCCATTTTCCTCTTCTTGTGACAGCACATTTTATAGAACTTCTTCAGCAAAAGCAGCTGCCAGCCCGTCTTGCTGTGTGATATCCTGTGCGGGTGCGTCCGGTCCTGGGTCATTTGTTGCCTCCCCTCCTGGTGGAACGGAATCTCGGGCTTTGTCTTGGTTAGCCACTTCATTGAGCTCCCTCTGAAGCTCATCTAATGTGCTGCGAAACAGATCAGCTTCATCACCGCTTAGGTGGTGTGCTTGGCCGCATCTCACCTCTTCCCTGTTGATGGTCACTGTCCCTTCTCTTATAAGGCGCAGAAAAGGCCTTTAAATGCCATCCCTAAGAGAAATATAATAAGTATTACCTCCATAAATATGTGTGATTTGAAAGGACCAAGCTATAAATAATCAAATATTTTGTGCATGCCCTTGCATTTATGACATTTGTCCTACAATAGAACTTGATCTCTGATAACAAAGTCTCCTTGTAGGGCTTTCTTATCAAAAGCCTCTTTCACACATTTTTGATGTTTTGTGATCTTGTCAATTATTTTGGTTCTTTCTTTTTCAAGCTTTAGGAGTTAAAAATGTGTTTCTTAATTGGATCTTAAAATTAATTTCGCTATACAACTAAAGCTGATTGTAATGCAAATAATTCAAGGGTTTTAGGTTACACTACCTCCACCCCATACATAATAGAAAAAGGGGAATTCTTGATTGCTTGCTTCGGCATGATTTTATCAGCGCAAAGTGCACTAAACAATTTCACTTGCCATGTTCTCTTATTTTCTTACCCTAGCTTGCATATTATAGAGATAATATTTTTTTTAAGCGAATTTTGCTTGTCCATTCCCTTGTGGATAGTAATTTGAAGAGAGACGATACTATTACATATTTGTAATAGAAATTTAGAATTTATTTTGATGAAATGTTTGAAGTATTTTTTAAGACTATCTTTCTTGGCACTCAAAAATGAGATGACTTGTTTTCCTTAAGGAAGCCACAAACTACTTCAGATGTTGCTCTTTTGGTAGGTATTGCTTCTACCCATATGGTAAAATAATTTGTTGCTGTAAACATATAAGTATGCTGTTTGCTTCAAGATGAATTTATTGGCCTGACAAAATCAGTACCTCACTATTGAAGTGTGGCATCAATTATCACTGGTTTTGAAGGTATAGTCATCATTTTCAAATTCCTGACAAATTGTTGACTTGAATGACATCTTTGTACCCATTCATATGCATTCTTGATTAAAGTAGGCTAGTAACAATGAGAAGGCAAACTTTTGAATGTTGTGTTACAAGATGAGAAATGACAACCACAAGCTTTACTATGGAATCCTTCTAGTAACTTGGTTTGTTGTTCATTATTGACAGATCATAGGAAAGTACCATCAAAGCTTCATTTTTACATCACATCTTTCCAGATGTTGGTATTTTAATTTGTCACTTACATGACAACACAAAACAAGACAACACAAAACAAGACAATGAATATCGTAAAACCATTCTTGGCTTGAGACTTCATTAGACTTGAAATAATAGAATCCACAAATATATACATCGGAGTCCGGACAAAATTACAAATCATTAATGGAGTTTTTGCATTTATTATACAATTATTTTTACTTTGTTTTTCCTTCGGATGTAATTCTAAACTATCAATAGCTAAGACTTTAGTGAAATTGTTAGATTAAGGTCAACCAACATCTCAAACACAAATAAATGCAACTTCCTGTTGGTTAAAACAAAGACCAATGTTCAGCTGCAAACAAGAATTCAAGTACTGTAAACAAGAATTCAACTACTTAATTCTAACTGACATTGCTGATTGGCTAAAATAGAGACCAATATTTTAGCATTGACATGGGAAATGATAAAACAAAAGAACTTCACATAATTCCATGAAGTAAATTGTCAAAGGAATATGCAAGATCACATAATTCGATGATGTAAATTATCAAAGGAATATACAAAAAATATCACTTCGATGAGCAACAAACATCAACAGAAAGTTTGACAAGATTGTTCAATTCAATTCAACTCATGGAATAAATAACTTGAGGTTAACAGCTGGATGGTTTCTATAGCATAAGCATAACATTTATTATCTCTTATTACAAACACTTAACACATTAACTTGATGTGATGAGCCCAACTGGCTCCTCTTCAAACCCCTGTTGTTTTAATTATCTTTTTGTGTTCTTTTGAATTTTTTAAGAAAGTTTATAGAGAGAAATAGAAGGGGCGCAGCATATAATTGCTCATAGAACTCAAATCTGAACTAGAATTGACAAAATGAAATTATAGAAGGTATTAAATAACCATAACAATGAGATTGCATGTTTCAAACATACCCGAAATGCTCCAGATTATTTAATTAAGAAAAATAGTCCAATTGCTAGTCATGAATGGTGAAAACTGACAAATATGTACGCCTGGGCTCCAGATTTGACTTCTCCCGCCCCGAAACAAGATACAAAGAGCTGAGAGGAGTAGTCGCCAAGAATGAAACACATTCAGAAGCCAGAAATAAGGCGTTTCCACTACAAGCTTCACACGCCTAACCTCCAGAAGGCACACCTTTCAAGGCAAAAAGGTACGGCCCATGAAAGAAAGTGAAGAATATTTGTTGGAAGCTGCAAATTTGTTGAAGATGACGTCTCAGGTGAAGAACCCCTCTTCTTTATTGCAAACAAGTAAAAACTGAACAAGAAAACTCTGATTAAAGCAGAACCTCTTAATGAAGCCCTCACAGATGCACTAATTCTAATGGTCTCTCACAGTCTCAAAAATGCTCAACACTGAAGATCTCGTTCTCCAATGGAAGAAATGCTCAAACCCTTTTCTCAGAGAGGAGAAAACCAAATTGGCAAAGTGAAATAATCATGAATGAGTTTTATTTGCCAAAATTGCCTTATATTCCAAAAAGGCACGACTTTCAAGAAAGTGACGCCACTTTGAAGTCATTTAAATATTTTAAATTATATTTAAATCACCTCTTCAATAGTTTTCAGTTTAATACTTGGGCGCCCACTTTTATGCTTAAGTGATTTAATTTTAAATGACTTCCATGAAACATTTAAGTGATATAAGATTTATAAAGTCAATTTGACTCTATAATAAAGCATTAAGTTAAATAATTAACTCAAATCACTTAAAAATCCATAACTCCCTCTAAACTCCATATATTTCCGTGCTGTCAGAAGCTATCAACCCCTGAACTGCCAAGGCCTGCTGTGAGCCAATCACTGAACTCTGAAAATGAGAACAACAAAACTCCTCCAGAAAATGCCACTGACCTCTAACCAATCCAGTTAGCCCACAAGGGTCCAAGAAATAGGCTAACACACTGTTCCTGAGAACTGACTAGAGCGGGGACATCACACTTGACTTCAACTTTCTAATGACAATTTCTGCAGCATAACTGTGGCTATTGTCTGAACGCTATCGTTTGATCAACAGTTGCTTTGTATTAGGCATGAGCACACCTTAGAGGTATGAATCAGACTTATAGCATGGACCTAGATCCCCCTCTCCCATGTTTTGCAATGGGGAGGCATTTGGAGGTAGTGATTGAATGTAACCATATTAATGATCCAAAATATTTGCAGGATGTTTTATTCAAGTCAGCTTGTCGACTTTCATGTTACAAAGCTCTTTTGTTGTATTTTGCCAACACACCATAACATTCATTGCAAAATCTGGCCAACTTTGCAAGTGGACATGTGGTAGGATTGTATGAGGAGTCATGGCACTTTGGATGAGTTTCAATGTTATAGGGACATAACCAAGAGTCATTTCTATTTGTACAATATTGATTTAGAGGCATCTATTATTGTCTTTGTAATTTTAAGAGTAGATGTTGCATCAGAATTTAGTATGAGATGAAAAGGTGTATGTTATTGAGGGAAGTATATGTAATGGCAGATTATAAAGACGATTTATATTGATTAATGCTACATTGATAAATGGATTTAGTAGGAAATTATGTGTTCCTTGATATGGGTGATTATGTTAATTACTTATGTGTTATCAGGTAATCACTCTTAACTTCTTTAAGGATTAGCTGATAGCAGTTGTAAAATTGTTTTGTGTTTTTGCATGTTTCACACAAGTCTATCTATGATTGAGCCTCCTTAGTTGATGCATACTCCATTACAGTTGATTTATATCTACACAAGCTCCACTCCCCTATGTTCGTAATGAAATTTGCTGAAATGTTTAGCTTACATTAACAGGTCCTGTGGTTTGTGTTATAATAGTAGTTGGGGCACTTTTAAGAGCTTAACCCAATTTTAAATCCTTCTCACTGCAGTAAGAGATATAGGAACTATCATTTTCGATAAATAAGCACAAGGATGCATATGTAGAACAATCATATGTCTTTTTTGTTCTTTCTCATCTATTTTCCTGATGACCAATAAATTAGTGCAAGAATGGTACTGCCGAACACATTTTTTTTTGCTATAAGTAAAATGGTATGATTGCTAACATATATATATATACAAAGCAAGTACTTAGTGAAGAGAATAATTTTTTTTTTTTATTACACAGGTAATTGGTAAATTAATTGATGAACTATTAACAATGAGCGAGACGCTCAATAAATAGTTTACAAGATTTACAAAACTGGAAAGTTTCTAAAAAGAAACTCCAGATAAGATCGGAGACGATCTTATCTCTATCTTACAATATCTTACAATATTTGAGCATTAATAAATAAATAAATAAACAACATTATTTTAATACCCCTCCCTCTTTAATGCTTCAATTTTATCAATCCACACCAAGATGTCCCCGGAATTTTACAAACTTATCTGTACTGAGCGACTTGGTGAGAATGTCTGCTGTCTGATCCTCTGTCGGAACATACAGCAACTGAACTGATCCGTCTTCAACCAGCTTCCGAATGAAATGACAATGAGTTTCCACATGCTTGGTTCGCCCATGGAAGACCGGATTCTTGGCAAGTTTGAGAACTCCCTGATTATCACAGAACAAGGGAGTCGGACCTGCTTGAGATATTTGCATATCGGTAAAGCATCCGGGCGAAGCTAAACCGCCGTGATGTCGCTTTTATCGCCCCCCGGATACTCGCTTCGCCGAGGGAGAGAGCTACATCGTCACGCTTTACTAGTCCATGTGATTGCAATCTCGTATCCCCAAACCGAACATTATACCCCGTGATGTTGATTGCCATCAACCTAACCCCGCCACCGAATTGTGGAACCCACTGAAGCTTAGGATCGCGGACTCGAAAGTGCGGCCAAGAGTCCAAAATCAGGAGTGCCCTTCACATAACGCAGCACACGCTTCGCTGCTACCCAATGATCAGCCTTGGGGGCTGTCATGAAGCGTGATATGTAGCTCACTGCAAAACTCAAATCAGGTCTAGTAGCAGCAAGATAGATGAGGCTGCCTACTAGTTGCCAGAACAATGTTTCATCTACCACAGGTGAATCGGACTTAGCTGACAATTTAAGCCCTTTTTCCATGGGTGTAGAGGCAAGTTTGCAATCCTGCATTCGGAACTTATCCAGAAGACTTCGAGCATACTTGGACTGGGAGATGAAAATGCTGCTCTCTTTCTGCCAAACCTCAACACCTAAACAATAATGCAGGAGGCCCAAGTCTGTCATGTCAAAAGTTTTGCACAAGTCCTGTTTGATCTTAGTGATCAAATGTGCTGAACTGCCGGTAATGATCAAGTCATCCACATAGACAACAACAAGCAAGATCTCATTACCAGTATTCTTGACATACAGGTTCGAGTCAGATGGACACCTCTGAAAACCAGGATCTGTGAGGTACGTGTCAATCTTAATGTACCAAGCTCGAGGAGCCTGTTTCAGGCCATAGAGTGCCTTGACCAATCTGCACACCTTCTGTTCTTGACCAGCAACTTTGAAACCTGGAGGCTGCGTCATGTATACTTCCTCCTTCAACTCACCGTTGAGGAAAGCACCCTTCACATCCATCTGATGGACCTTCCAACCAAATTGGGCTGCTAAGGCAAGGACGAGTCAGATATACCTATTTTGGTCAGAGGGAGCAAAGGTCTCCCTCATAGTCAATGCCTTCTTTCTCGTGGAGAACTCCTGCAACCGTAGACGCAGCTTTGTACTTGTCAAGGGTTCCGTCAGCTTTGTACTTCACCTTGTACACCCATTTGCAGCTAATGGGCTTCTTCCCTGAAGGAAGATTGGAAAGGACCCAAGTGTGATTCTTCTGAAGACTCTGGTATTCTGATTCCATTGCCTTTTCCCACTCAGGTATCCCTTTTGCCTCTGAATATGTCTGAGGCTCATAAACACCGTGCGGAATGCTGGCCATGAGAGCGTAATTCATCAGACCTGTTTGTTTTGTTTCGGATGAGATTCACCCTCACGAGCTCATCGACATCTAAGGTCAATGATAT
>VDFB02013409.1:0-30889 GCA_007258455.2 Sequoia sempervirens | reverse complement strand
AGTAAGAAATTAAAAAAATAAATAGGCTCAATTATTAAGGTAAATTTATTTTGAATTAAGCCTAAATCGTAAAACATTATCAAAAGAACTATCAATAAGATCATGATTAGAAAGTTCTATTGAAAATCATACTTGGGCTTGTAGCAATAGGCTTCCATGAGTCAATAAGAAGCTAATTAATAAAACACCATAAATCCCACTACCTTGGCACTCTAACTTAGATTTTACATATGAGCTTGGAAACAACATTTTTATACTCTACCTAGGCCATTCTCATATGAGTACCTAAGAGTTTACATAGAAATACATCCATTATTGTTCAGTTAAAAGTAGGTTAAATATTTGGCTCCTGCAAAAAACAAATTTTATATAAATGTAGGTGTTTTGAGAACAAAGCTATAGTATGAATAAGGATGACATCTATATTATACCCTTCAAGGTGGGGACATTCAATATACCAAGGCGTGTTATAATATTAAATGTTTTCATTGTTTAGCTAGTTTTAATCAATGTTGTATGATTTATTAAACTTTTTTTAATATGTAAAATGTAGGTGTTTTGGGGAGTAGCAGTGATAGATCTAGTCAATGGAGGAAAGCGATATAGGGTAGAGAGGAGGAGTGATTGACAAGGATTGAGAAATGGATCACCTCAGGGTGGTAGATATGAGTGGAACATAAGCATAGAGAAGGATAGGCTAAGAGGATAGATATAGGAGACCAATACCTTAGGGGTACCTTTTTAGTTGTGTGTATGCTCTACAAAGTGGATTTACTAATGAGTGCTTTGATGTATTTGAAGACACACTTGTATGAGAACATAGATAATATGATATGGGAACTATTAGTTGTGTTGATGATGGGTGCGATATTTTATGTGTATGTTGATGATGTGCATGATATATAAGAAGTTGCTTCATATTTTGGATGCTCATAGGTATGGATGTTCATGAATATTATCTGTATGTCTAATGGTGGCATGTAGAAGGATAAATATGGCTATTGAAAAACTTACCATTATCTTGACAACTAATTATGGCTATACGATTATCTTATTGTAATGAACCTAAGTTAATTAGATATATATTAGTGAAGTTGAATTGGGAAGCATGGATTGTGATTTATTATACACATTTTATACATTTAAAAAAATATGGGGTCTAATTCTTTACTTTATATTAAAATTCACTAAATTTCTTCAATATCATATCCAAGGTATAGGATATATTAGTGGTAGGAGTAGTGTAGGATAAAAGGATACTGTATGTAAAGAGGGGAAGGTATAGGAAAAGGTAATGACATGGTAATGGAAGGGGAAGTTACAATATAAGGTTAGATTTTCATAGGATGAGGAGGAATGGTATGAAGAACATATCTGTATAGGATAGTGCTAGTAGTAACAATGGTGTGAACATATATAAAAGGATGGGAGATAAGAAAAATACTAGTTGAGAGAAAGGTGGTAGGAAATGGGTGGTGGATCCCATGCAAACTGGTAGTATGATAGGAGGAATCATTATAAGAGGATGAAGGGTATATGGATGCATAGAGGGTACAACATTATTAAAATCCATTAGGAGTGGTAATATTATGAACATTATTAATTCCCTATGATAGCGCCTAATACATTATATAAATTACTAGCCAATGAGTGAGGATATTAAGGGTGGAGACGTGCATCAATATGTAATTATCAATTTAAGAAAATATCTTGTTTAGCAACATATGTATCTAAATCATAGTCTTGATCATTATTTTCATCTTCTTTAATGTGGCTCTTTATATGGTTGTCATTAACTATTTATATCAAAAAATGATTCAATCGTCATTTTATTTGCTAGCCATATTAGAGTTAAGATGAAAACTCCATAAAACAAGATTTTAAAGGATATTAATTTAAGTAGATAAAAGATCAAGGAAAACACTCTCAAACATGCAATATTAGACAATGCATATTTCCTAATAATGTGTGCAACTAAAAACTAATAACATGTAATGAATGGATGCAGGTGATAATAATTAAATAATCCTAATTGAACTAGGGTTGTCCTTTTTATATATTTAAAAAGTTGTAAGAGCATTGTATGAAATTGTAAGATGGGAATTACTTATGAAATATTATATGACACATAAGAGAATTAAAAAGGGGGGTTACACTAGAATATTGATTAGAATTATGAAAATTATCAAGATCATCTTAAATAATGGGTTTGGATATGTCAAAAATGGACTATCACATGACGAGGAGGATTTGATTTTTTTGACAAGATGTAAAGCATTGTTAAATACATCATATAAAACCAAGTCAAGTGAGTATGGTGTTGGAATTTGTGCCAAATTTGGTGCCATTTTGAGGTCATTATTTTGGCTCATGGCTTTGGTAAACCACACTTGGTTTATGGTTTAAATTTTTCCTATTTATGGGTGCTTGAGATAGAGAAAGCATAATGATTTTATAGGTATCATCATGCTACTAGAAATTACTCCATATGAATCACATGTTGATGATACTACAATAAGGGTATGCACATCAATATTTTATTGTAAAATGATATTATTATCAAATAATATAATTGGTTCATGTTTTGGTTGTGGATTTTTCTTCCAAGAGGATTTTCCCATGTACATAATTATGTTATAAATTTATAATTTATATATTTTTCTTGTAACTAAAATTAAATCTATTTTGCATATTTATCTCTTGATAGGTTAATATGGACATTTTTAATGTTAAAAATGATACAATTTGTGGTTCTATTTGAACTTCATAACTTTACATTGTTTGTTTCCATATGCTATTAAGTTCTTATATATGTTTCACTTGGTCTTTCCATTTAGGAGCAGGGTATCCACAACTTTGATTGTTGAAATGGGAAGGAATATTTCATTTACACATAGAACATAAAAATGTATGCAAAATGGAGAAGCAAATCCAATTTGAATTCAACAAATTTGAATTTTTTTTAAAAACTCCCAAAAAAATCCAATTTGAATTCAACAAATTTGAAAAAAAATTCGCATCTAGGGCTTCAAAAATTTAACAACATATCAATGCATTTTAAACTCTAAAAAAATTGAATTTCAAATACTTGGTGCTTGTTATGGAAGTCAGGTTGATGAAGTTTGGAGAGACCAAGTTGAAGTTGTGTTTGCCGGAAAGAAGAAACCAGTTCGCTCGTTGTCACGGTCTCGATTCATCGCACGCAGGGAAAGCAATGGTAATTTTAGAAAGTGATAGTCGAAATGAGAGCTTTTGGTTTTTTTGTCATATGTTAAGGGGTTCGGTTGAACCCAAGTTCGACCGAACCCATTTAAATATGGTTTTTTTAATTCTAGGTTATATTCGGTTTCAACCATTGTCTCAATCAAATCTCTTTAATGAGGTTTGGTCGAATCCATGGTTCTCGACCGGAACCCCCTTGAGTTAGAGGTAAAGGAAAAAAAATGAACTTCCTTCCTCATATAAATTTTAAACCACTATTCTCGAAGTCACCCATAAAAATATAATCAAATAATTTTGATCAATATTTAAATATAGAAAAATAAAAGATTAATGAATCAGATAAATAATTGATAATACTTATTTAGCTATAAACAAATAATGAAAGGAAATTGAATAAATAATGTTTTATTTAATAAATTGAAGAAAATGGGTTAACAACACAATTAGATTAATTTAATTGATCATAATAGAATTTAAAGGTCAAGAGATGAATTAGTTAAATAATTAAAATTATTTAATTAGTAGAGGAGCATGATCAAAATACAATAATTAAATAGTTAATATTATTTAATTATGCAGGGAAGAAGACCAAGACGATGAAAAATTGATTCTCGCAGAACAAGAAATTTTTCAATGTCTATAGTCAACATAAAATTTAGAAGAACATTCGAAAGAATCCACTTCAACCACTTTAGAAGATGAAGTAAATTACACAACAAAATTTGATGAAGTTGATTATGAACAACCAAAAAATGCCAAAGAAATGAAAAAGCTTTATGGACGAGGTTATGAGCTTTTGAAACAACTTGGTTATAGTGGAAAAGGATGCGGTGCTAGATAACAAGGTATCTATGTTCCTATAGAGCCTAACATGAAAGAAATAAATAGTGTTCTTGGTTATTGTTCTTCAAAAAAAATGAAAGCATCAAAAACACCTTCACTCAATATCAATACTATTACAAAAGATTCTTCTAAGACAAACTTAACCTTGGTGCATCCTAAACTAATAGAAACAACTAGTGGTCTTGGTTATTGTCCTCCGAAAGAAATGAAAGAAATAAATAAATATTTTCTTAACATCAATGTAATCACACAAAATACCCCTAGGAAATGTCCTAGTAATGATTAGAGTTTATTATATTTTACGCCCTCCTTTAAATGAGAGTACAAAATCTTAATCAAAAAGAGTCTTGTGTAAGTATGACACCTTTAAAATAGCAAGAGGAGACAAATTGTTTCAAAATAAAGGAACATCTACTATTGATCACAAGAGAGTATCTGTATTAATTCCTCCAAGATAATTTGGTATCCCTCCCTCCAAGAACATAAAAGAAAGTTTACAACAAGAGTTCATTTTGTGCATATCATAGAGTTCATGGTCATTCTACGAATGGATGTAAGGCTTTGGATAAAAAAATTCAACATATTAAGGATTGTGGTGCTCTCTCTCTTCCTTATGTTGAAGCACCTAGTTACTCTAATTGATATTGATTTTCATTTTTTTCATCAATCACCTTGGCTAACCCTTATCTTGGACTAAGTGGGGGAAAGGGGTTAGGAATCCTTGTCCTCATATGGCACTTGTTGATTATCTCTTATGGTCAGTTGACTTCCATAATTTGGATGGCATGTGGCACACTTTCTTCCTAAATTTGGTATTTCATTTTGGGGGAAACACCGTATTCATGATGTAGATTCACTTGGGAATATATGACTTGGCATAGGGATTTGTGAATAAGCTCTCATGTCTTCTTCAATGGCTACTTTAAAGAAATTTCTCATAGCAATGGTGTACCAATTTATTTAATGTTGGGGCATACATTGTCATTATTTTCAACATCTTCACATTTCCTTGTGTGATTTTCTTTCTTCTTGTGATGTGTCCTTTTCTTGGTGGTTTCATTGGGTTTGATATTCTCTCGAGAAAGATATTTCTTTTTGACTTGTCCTATCTTGGAGACATTAGGCATGATGTTCCCTAAGAAGATACCTTATGGACTAAGTTAAAAGTCCCTTTTGAAAACATTTATTTGCATTTTTTTCATAGGAGTTTAGCATAACACAGCTTGCTAGGCCTTGTGAATCTAAAATTTTAGTGTTGTGGTGCCTTATTGAAGTTGTTAGGAGGATAGCTTTGATATGGTATGGGAGTCTAATAAGATTCTCTCATTCACCACCCATTGGGGCTTACCTAGTGATGGCCTAAGGTTCCATTAGCTTGGAGTGAGCGTGCACATTGTTTGCATAGTAGACATTGAGTTCTACTTGTGAAAATATTGGACAAAGAGGTGAGGCTTGATCTACATCGAGTCAAAAAAAATTGAGGCTTGATCCACCCATTTTTATTTTTATTTTTGTTTTTCTTTCTTCTAGTCTTTGACATCATATGCTTGTGTATCTTTTCTTGTTGTTGCATATCATATACCTTGTGTGTATCCCTTTGTGCTCATGTTGGTTTGATGTAGGATCTTTGGAACCTATGGGCTTGATCACCCTCCCTTTCTCTCATATTTTTCATCCTTATACCATCCACATTGGTACACTTGGACCCCTTGACCTGCCTAGTGTGAGTTTGACGCAAGTTCCTCCTCTCACTAAAGTGGGGGCTAAATTTAATGTTGGAAAAAGTATCCCTTTTCCACAGTTAATTTTAGAATTAATGCTAAAATAAACATAATTATGCCTTAATTTAGTGTTGTAATATGTATTTTACATATTCACATTGAGTTTAGGTCCCTATTAATTAAAATATACTTAATTGTGCCTTAATGTGGTGTTGTAAAGTGTATTTATTTATATTTTCACTCTTATTTAGGGCTCCCTTAAATAATTGAGGTTAATTTTCCTTAATTGTCCCCTCTAATTCAAATACAAGCCTAATTAATTACAATTTCTACGAGGAAAACCTGACATTAATTAATGGCTTAGCATATCACCTATCATTGATCAATGTGTGTCCTAAGTAAGTGACCTAGGACCCATTCGCCCATGGGAGAATGGGTCCTCACTTAGACCTAGGACTCTAATTCAAATTGTGTTTTTGATAATATTTTACTAATTTCAAATCTATATTCACATGCTAGCTTGTGAAATTTGAATTAAGGATAAATTACTATAAATTCAAGGTTAGTTTATCAAATCAATTGGAAGAATTCAATTAGATTTTTTAGAGATCAATTATAAGAGCCAATATTATTGTCAAGAACATTCAAGAGAGGATTTATTCATCATTTGTTGCAGCATTCAAGATCCAAAAATTGTGTCAAAGTCTTTTGCAATCATGCATGATCTTGGAGCTAACATTGTGATGTAGGTTTCAAGCATTCAAGTAAAAGATTGAAAGGAAGATTCAAGCATCAAGATCCATATCTATTGAATCCATTTCATCATCCCTTTCATGCTATTTCATTTGAATTCAAGGTTTAATTACCAAAATGGGGTTTGACCAAGGCAAAACCCCCATTCACCAAAAACAAACATTTTTTCTTCTCTTTATGTGTTGCAGGTTTGCAAGTTGATGAAAAGTTGAAGACCTCAAAGTTACAAAATTGAATTTTTTTCAAAGTTGTCACCTTTGTTTTCATCTCATGGAAACTTAGATCCTGAATTTATTTTTGGCTATTTGATCATGAAAATTGAGAATCTGGAAGTGTAGACATAGGAGAAGAGAACCCTTAAAACATTTTTGGAGATTCCTACCCAGGACCCATTCACCATAGGGAGAATGAGTCCTCAGACAACATCTAAAAACACCTTTTTGTGAGAGGTACATAACATTTATCCCTTCCAAATCTACCAAAAATTCTATAGGTTCCATTAGTTTTATGCCAAATCTTCTGAATCCACTGTATAGATTGTAATTTGGCGTTGATTTTCTATTTTTAATATTTCTCCCCAAAGTTTTATTTGACCTAGACCCCCATACTTGCATGTGGAGAAATTTTACTCTAAGTGATTTACTTTTGTTTTTCGACCCCTACAATCTTCCTTTTCAGCTCTTAGTTTTTTTGTTTTGCAGGAACCGTGCCCTGAAGGCTAATGTTTCTCCTATGAAAAGGGGTGCAATGTACCACATAGTGCTAGCATGAATTTTCCTATATCATTTCCTTTTTGGGATTGAAGTAGGACACATGGCTACAAAGTGGGGATCTTCCCCAATCTACTCTCATGAATTGGGAGATCACCCGCCAATGTGCCACATCATCCAGTTTTTGGACAAGTTCTTTCACCCATAGGTGTATTATTCCTTTAGCAGAGTCTGTCAAAACACATAGCTAGTATCATTTCTTCAGGATTGGACCTTTCAAGCGGTGCCATTATTCCTCGTAGTTGATCATATCAAATATTTTCTAGGCTATAATGAGATCTAATCAGTCTTTGACAACATATTTTCGCAAAGCTTCTACAATATTTGGAGTCATTAATGAAACAACTCATCTCTTACTAGTGAAGATTGTTGTGATCAACTAGATCTTGGATCAAATTGTGTTGTAACTGATGAAGACACCTATTGGGGTTCATCTCTATTTATTGTAGTGTTGACTTGTCCCTCTAGCTATATAAAGGGGCTTACAATGGCAATAAAAAATCATCAAAAGATCAAGAATAGAAGACTTTCTATCTATTAAGTGATTAGTGTAGCGAAGTAGGAAAGATCCTTTTAGAGATTTTTTTTTTCTCTTTGGCATGTTAAATTATCAAGACTATTTATTAAATTGGTATTTGACCTTTGCATTTATGTAATTTTACTTCAAAACAAGTAATAGTAGAAATAAATATATGAGATTATGCATCTATATGGCCTTTGTTAGATGTTTCTTTTATTTATTTTTCACATGTTGAGTGCTCTATGTCAATTTATATGAGTATGTTTATGGTGATTACCTTATATTCCATTAGCTTTCATGTTTGATGCTATTTTTCAAAAATTGAATCATGTTCATTATACTCTTTCATTTTTATAGAGATTATGTGGAATTCCACATTATGCTTTAAGAGTAAAAATGTTTGGTAAAGAAATATTTATGTTGGTATTGAGTTTCTTTCTTTTGTCAAAACTTAATGGGTGCTTCTTGTGGGGAGCTCTAAATGATTGCTTTGTGCCCTTTCAGGCCTTAGTTGCTTTTTCTCTTCCCAATAATGAAGGGTATGTAGCATTTTGTCTCCATTTTATCATAAGTAAGAAGCTTATAGGGTTTAAGATGTTGTAAAACCTTTGGCACATCACTGCCTTTTATTTTCCTACATTGCTCCTTCCCTTTTCCTAAAACACACAAGGAAGACTTTACTTCTATACAATCTTGGATGTCATTCAATGACATGCAATATTCTCCCCCACTCACTAAATTTCCCATAAGGATATTTGGAGAAGCACAATCTTTTATGCTCAATAGTTAATTTTTTGGCATGCCTTATGGGACCCAATTTTTTCATAGATGTCTGATAGTTAGCCTTGCATAGGACTTTTCTAAATCAAACTAATGAAGAGAAGTTGGTGATATCATGACCAAATTCCAAACCAGAGCATCCTCTATAGGAAACTTCAAGTATTCTTGATTACCTGCTTTGACACCTAGAAGAAGATGAGTCATAGGTTTCATATCCCTGATAAGAGGTAATAGGGTAAGAAAATATGACAATCCATAGTCTAGAGCTATATCTACCCCTCCAGGTGGTCAAAAATTTCAAATCAGAATCTCCATCTACCCCATCCATAGGAATTTATTTCCAATGGCTCACCTAGGCACTGCCACTCCTAAAAATTTTGTAACCTGGGATAGAGGCAACCTATTAGTTCCACCTACACCCCTAGATGTATGGCCCTCTATACTTTCCAATGCACTTAAAGTGATTTCGATGCTCACTAGGAAGATTTTAAGACTCCCTCCAAGCACCTCCAATAAATAGAAAATATTTGTAGGATTCATAACATCACACAAAAAAATGTGGCCCCGAGATTTCTAGCTGCATCTTTCAAGGGGAAGGCACATGACTGGTATAGGTTCCTAACCTTTGGTTCCATCCACTCAGGGGATGAACTTGGAGAAAATATTTTCAACCGCTTCTTAAAGCAACGAGATTGCTCATCTTTATTGTAGCAATTGATCACAATAAATAGAGCCCCGTAGGATGCCATGATCAACTTCAACACTAGGTTCCATAAAACTTCGCAAAGGATCCCTATGAGAGATAGACCTTTGGAGGCTATTTCATTCATGTTCTATTTGAAGGCTTTCAATTCAAACATCGTGGTCATAGTAGAGTCACTAGGAGGTGATACCTTACCTGATGCATATGAGCTAGTTGTGTGAGCAAAGAACAACCTAATAGATGTTGCAAAGCTCCCACCCAGCCACCAATGCCCATGTTCATAGAAATCTCTAGAATCCCCTAGGAGGAGGCTATTCCTAGCACCTCTACCTCACTCCCCAACACATTGGTTGCACCACCACCATCAAGGTATGTGTACCCAAGCACACAACCCAACATGTCGAGCTCCTCTTCATTGGAAAAAAGATGTCAACAATATGAAGAACCTAATGAGGACCTTCGCGAATGAGTTGGTCATTATTTGGAATCAACAGGTAGCACCTTTGATGCCTCCCACACATAATTATCAAGGGGTAAGGCCACCTTACCAACACAAAACATTCCATGTAGCTTCAAGAGGGGAAATAAATAATAGACATCTATTGGCAAGATAGTCTTCATTACCATACCACTCCAGACCATCAAGAATAGCCCAAAAAAAGACTTGGTCCAAGGCTAGAACAACTAAGAAAATGATGAGAACATGGTACAGACAAGGATGGAGGGTCTATAAATAGACTATCCAACCTTGCAGCAAGAGTAATCACAATGGAAACCCAATGAATCGAAATAACAATCACAGATGGAAATATAGATGATCAATTATTCACTGGCAACATGTCCAACCTTTCGGCTTACAAAATTACAAAATGATATGGCATTAATACAAGAAATAAAATGTGGGTCGAATCCCTTATCCTTCTACTACTCTATCTCTAATTGCATTTTCTTACTAATACAACTACATGATGTGTATATATCAATTCCCAGCTCCAAAAAAGGTCTGTGTCGGCCTCAAGAGGTCTCAAACCCCAAAGTTGATGAAACGTGTGAAAGATCAGCCAAAACATGTGATTCTCTTTTGATTCTTAGGTAAACATGGTGTGGATAAGAACAAAGGTTCCTTGATGAATTTTCATCCTTGTGAAATAGTTTCCTGAGCTCCGCAAGTCATGAAATAGTACCACACACTTGAAAATATAAGAATGGTCAGTGAATGCCCTCTGTCCAAATGCAACTAATATTTTGTTAGCGATAACTTCGTACTGGAATCTTCAAACCACTTGAATTTTGGATATGATGTTTGTAATGAAGATCAAATATCCTTATTTGCAAGATCTGATGTTATAATGTGGTTCAATGCGGTATGAAATGTTGAGACTGGGTCCTAATAGCTAACTACTAAAATGCAAGAAATCATCAATCTAGATATTTTTGGATTATGCAAGATTGCCTAAAATCCGGGATGCTCCTGTATCACACACTCGATGTGAAAGAAAAGTGAGCCTCTCATTTTCTAGGGGCTAGAGGAAAACTAATGTGGTCCACCTCAGCCTAAGAAATCCAAGATGAATCTTCCTTTGGTCTTCATTTCCATTTGACTAGATATTCCTTGTATTACATTCCTTTGGTACTATAGACAACTCTGGTGTCTAAAATTTATGCAATTTCCTCCAGATGATGTGTTATCTTGTTTGGAAAACCAAATTCTCTATCCTTTGATGACTCTTCTTCATGATACTAGTATAGATCTGCAATGTTGAATATAGGTGATATGCAAAATTCCTCTAGTAGTTCTACTTCATATGGATTTCCAGAATCAAACTTTCTGACAATCTTACAAGGTCCAAACTTCTTCATCTACAACTTATTATATGTCCCAACTAGAAATTCTCTTTTCTTAGATATACCATTGCTTCCCATCCTACAACAAACTCCTTATGTCTTCTCTTTTTATATACTTTCTCCTTGTAGGTATTGTTCATCTTCTCTAGATGCTCCTTAACTTGAGTATGAATTGTTTCCATGAAGCATGCAAATTCTTTTTCCTCCAAACTCCTTTTTTTATCCTTACTGATATCCCTTAATTCTAGTACTCCTCTAGGTTGTTGTCCTATCATAATCTCAAATGGTGTCATCCATGTGCTCTGGTTTACTAAATTTTTGTATGTAAATTCTGCTTATAGTAGTATTAGGTCCCAACTTTCTACTTTACCTTTAGTCAAACACCTCAATAAGTTCCCCAAGCTCCTATTTACCACTTCTATTTTTCCATCTTTTTGTAGGTGAAATGTTGAACTATACTTCAAGTCTATCTTCATCTTCTTCCACAATCTCTTCCAGAAATATCCAATGAATCCAGTGTCTCTGTTTGATACTATACTCTTTGGTAGTCCATGTAATATCTCAATCTCCTTGAAAATTAGGTTTGCACCATGTACTACATCATTGGTCTTCTTACAAGGTATGAAAGATGCCATCTTAGAAAATTTGTCCACAACCAAAAATGTGTAATCAAATCCTCTCATTTTCTTTGGTAATCCCAACAAAAAATCCATGCTAATGTCTTCCCAAGGTCTCTCTGATATTTTCAATGGTGTATACATTCCAATGTTTTGACTAATTTTTTTGCAACTTGACAAATCCTACAACCTTGAACATATTTCTTGACATTTGTATGCAACTATGGAAAAAAATAATTCTCACTCACTAATTCTATGATCTTATCAATTCCAAAATGTCCTACTAATCCTTTTCAATGCTTTTCCTTGATCAAATTCTCCCTCATTAAACTCCTAGGGATACATAGTTGATTGTTCTTGAATAACATACCTCCCTGAATGAAATAATCCAACCATTTGCTTATATCCATCTCCATAGGTTCCTTGCAAGCCTTCCATGCCTCCGCAAAATCAATGTCATCATCATATATGTGCTTCAATTCCTCAAAACCTAATACTTTACTTCTCATATTTTTCAACAAAATTCTTATTCGTCTTAATGCATCTGCAACCTTGTTTGACTTCCCACTCTGGTGCTTCAACACAAATGTGTAACTCTGCAAGAATTCTACCTATCTCATATGTCTCTGGTTCAACTTCCCTTGATTATTCAAATATTCTAAATCTTGATGATCCATATACAACACAAACTCCTTAGGTAACAAGTAATGTGTCCACTTCTTCAAGGCCTATACAATCACATAGAATCCCTAATCACAAACTATATATTCTCTTGGAATCATTCAATTTCACACCAAAGTAGGTTACTGGTCTCCCTTCCTGACTTAACACAACACCTATTGCACTTGCACTAGCATCACAATCCACTTGGAATACCTTATCAAAGTTCAATAGTGCTAACATAGGTTATTTTTTAACATTTTGCTTCAGCAACTCAAAAATCCTTTGTGCTCTAGAAGTCCACTTGAATTCATTTCAGTCACTACTCATTATCTCTGTTATAGGTTTGCAAATACCATTGGAATTTTTGATGAACTTTTGGTAAAAAGTTGTTAGTCCATGAAATGATCTTACTTCTCCAACATTCACATGTGTAGGCCATTCAACTGTTGCTCTAACCTTCTCAGGTTCCATCTTCAATCCTTCCACAGATATCAAAAATCCAAAATACACTAGTTCTTCCTTCATCAAACTACACTTCTTGATGTTTATCAACAACTTCTCTTCTCTTAGCCTCTGAAATACTTGTCTGATGTGCTCCAAATGTTCTGCCTTAGTCTTGCTGAAAGTCAAAATACCATCTAGATAAACAATGACAAACCTACCCAAGAATTTCTTCAAGACTTCATTCATTAGCCTCATAAATGTACTAGGTGCATTATTTAGTCCAAACAACATGAAAAGCCACTCATACAATCCCTCATTCATCTTGAAAGCAGTCTTCCATTCATCTCTCTCCCTCATCCTAATCTAATGGTATCCACTCTTTAGATCTATTTTGGTGAAATACTTTTCTCCACTCAGACAATCCATGATGTCATCCATCCTAGGCAATGGGAATCTATACTTCACTATGATCTTAATGATAGCTCTCAAATTTGTACAGATCCTCTATTCTCCATCTTTCTTAGGTGCAAGTATAGTAGGTATCGCACATGGTCTCATACTTTATTTGATCAATCCTTTCCACAATAGTTCTTGTATCTGTCTATTTAGGTTTGCATTCTCTATTGGTGTCATCTAGTGTGCAGCTTGTTTTTGAAAAATAGCTCCAGGGATAAGATCTATATGATGATTGATACTCCAGATTGGTGGTAATCCTTCTAGCACATTCTCTAATACAAGATCCTGGCACTTTGTTGTTAGCTCAATTACTCCCTTTCCTGGTGATTCTTCTCCTCTTGTGATTTTCTCTACATTTAAGGCTCCACACTTCCTTGGAATCAAAGAAAAATGCACGTTCTCATGTCTCAATCCATCTAGAAATCTCCTTCCATCTACCAAATTGATTGTAGATGTTCCACATACTTCACTTTTAGGTTCATCATCCAAAGGTGTCAAGGTGATTCTCTTTCCATTGGACATCATGGTATACGTATTCTTTCTCCCATCATGTATATCTCTCTTATCATATTGCCAAGGTCTATCCAACAACATATGAGACACATCCATTGGCATAATATCACATAGTACATCATCATGGTATGATCCTATTTTGAATTTCTCTAGACATTGCTCACTTACTAGTATCTTGTGCTCATCTTGAATCTAGGCTATCCTATAAGGCTTTAGATGTTTTCTCATTTCCAAATTCAACTTTGTCACCATTTTGTCAAAAACTAGATTATTTGTGCTCCACTATCAATGATAACTTTGCAACACTTACCTCCTACTTTGCATCTAGTTTGAAACAAAATTTTCCTCTACATTGCTTCCTTAGGTACTTCTTTCTCCTGGATCAATGCTCTCTTCATAAATAATGATTCTCCCTTCTTAGGACTTCCTTTAGAACTCAATCATTTCATTGGTTCTTCCTTCGTATATCCATTTCTTGCTTGAATTTTATTCTTCTTATTTTCTTGGTGACACTCAAATGATTTATGCCCTTCTCTGCACTTAAAACAAGTTCCTCTAAAATTTCTCTTGTCATATCCTTTCTCATCTCTCCTATATCCATAATTGTGGTATGGTTTGTAACCTCCTCCATTGTGGTAGTTAGAATTTCCTTCATCTCTTCCCTTTTGGTATGAACTAGAATCCTTCTCTTTCTTGCAGTATGAATCTTTTTCCTTTTTTTTCTCCTCCAAAATGTGACCTTCCTCTCTAAAATCTACTTCCTCTTCCTGTTTGCCTCTACTCATGTATTTTCTTTATCTTTCCCTCCATCTTTAATGCAAACTTATATTCTTCCTCTACCGAATTCATCCTCAGCCCATTGATATATCTTGCCACTTTCTACTTGCTTGCTTCACTATGTCTAGTCTTGATAATGATCTTATGAAATTCCTTAGTGTATTCCTTCACATTCTTTTCCTTTTCTCTCAAGTTTTACAATATCTTCAGCAGATCCAACTCATAGTCCATAGGTATAAACTGGTTCTTCAATTTTTCCACCATTCTATCCCATTTCAAAATATTTTCTTTTCCTTTTTTTTTTCTCTCCAATTGAACTTCGTTCCACCATTTTGCAGCATGTCCTTTCAACTTAGTCTTTTCAAATCTCACTCTCTCTGGATCTTCAATTTCTTCATATTCAAATTATTCTTCAATGTCATTTATCCAATCAAATAACTCCTCAGGGTTTCGACTACCAGTATAGTTTGAAATCTCCATTCTAGGTCACATTCCTATTTTTGAAATAGCCTTCAACATCTTCACCTAATCTAATTCTTCCTCTTCAGTAGTCTCTTCAATTAGATTTGCAGCTTGAACTTCGTCATCGTCACTTTCATCATTTGGTCTAGGGTTTAACCATTTTATTTTGTCTTCTTCTATAGAATCCAATCTCACTTTCATTGCTCGCATCATTTCCATCATCTTATCCATTTTTCCAACAACATTAACAGTTGTATGAATTCAACTTGGCAACATCTCTTCTTAGGATCTAGTGCAACTACCTCAAGTTAGAAATTTGGCTACAAGGTCCTAACTACCTCACAATTAGCGATCTATTGACAAATACAGGTAGGCTACCTCAAGTTGATGATTTGTCCACACAAAAATCTTACAGAATTACTTTCTCAAAATTTCTCTCCTCTCCCATAGTTCACAACTTCACTCTACTCTCCCAAGGTCTGCAACTTGACTATGATACCACTTGGTGTCGTCAAGGATGGAGGGTCCAAAAATAGGACTCTCCAACCTTGCAGAAAGAGTAATCAAAACAAAAATTCATTAAATTAGAATACCAATCACACATGAAAGTATAGATGATGATCAATTATTCACTAGCAACATGCCTTGCCTTCTGGCTTAGAGAATTACATAATGATATGGCATTAAGCCTAGAAATATAATGCAGGTTGAAGCCCTTATCCTTCTACTACTCTATCTCTGATTTCATTTTCTTACTAATGCAACTACATCATTTTTATATATATCAATTCCCAACTCTAATAAAGGTCTATGTCATCCTCAAGAGGTCTCAAACCCTAAAGTTGATGAAACATGTGAAAGGTCAACCAAAACATATGATTCTCTTTTGATTCTTGGAGAAACATGATGCAGATTGGAATAAAGGTTCCTCGATGAACTTGCATCCTTGTGAAATAGTTTCTTGAGCTCTATAAGTCACGAGATAGGCCCACACACTTGAAAAGACAAGGCTGGATGGTGAATGCTCTTTATCCAAATACAATTGCTATTTTGTTAGTGATAATTGCGTACTAGAATCTTCAAATCCCTTGAATTTTGTATATGATGTAGATGTTGTAATGAGTATCATATATCCTTCTCTATGAGCTCTAATGTTATAATTTGTTTCAATGCAATATGTAATGTTGAGACTAGGTCCTGATAGCTAACTACTAAAATGCAAGAAATCATGAATGCAAATATTTTTGGATGATCCAAGATTGCCTGAAACCTGGGATGCTCTTGCATCAAAACACATGATGTGTCCCCTACAATGATAACCATATGCCCCAAAATAGTCTGAGAGGAAATCTTCAACATAAGATAGTAGAATAGAGGAGCCAAGGCATATTTTTGAATTTGGAAGACTATTAGTTTCCCAAAATGGAAAATTCCCAATTTAGTCTATAGAAACAAGGTATGTCTTTGGAATATAAATTGGACATCTCCCCTAACTAGTCAATTTTCTCTTGGATGGAGGAAGATGAATCAGTATTTGCAAGATGCCCCGACAACCTACACCTTGTAGATACAATTGAATTACAATACTAGATCAAGAAGGAGACGTACTGAGGAATATGTGCACCAAATTCCCCAAAGGCCACAACCACAATGACCATAGCCATAGTCTCTAAAATTATAGGCTCAACTGATTCTACCAAAGGAGAGAGATAAGGTCTTAAACCCACCACAATAGAATGGCCTTCCCATAAGGTAAAGGAAGCACCACCATTTAAACATAAGGCTTTGCTAGCTGAAATGTTTAATGTGGTAGAAAAACTAAAGAAGGTGCTTGACAACATGTCTTTGTGGGACATTCTATCAATACTAGAGTAGAAGATCTTGCTCTAGGAGGCATTGAAAAATGAATAATAGTCTTTGCAAACATATACAACCCTACCACATGACAAAGGAAAAGGGCTCGCATCAGGACCCCAACCCTCAGAAGCTATGCCATACATGAACACAACGGACAAATAAAATGCAAAAGAGGTAAGTAAGCCAAAGCTTACTCCCTTATTTATAACACTTATTGTGGGAGACCAGATTTTGCACAATAATATGATTGATTTGAGGGCCAACACTATGGTCATGCCCAAATAGGTGGTCGATGCTCTAAATCTAAAATATGAGCCTCTTGATAAAGGGATCATAAAATTAGATGGGAAGAAGGTCTCAACTATCAGATGTATTAAGGAAATTTCCTTAACCCTATTCTCTTGTCTAAGCTAGACTATCACACAAGAAGTGGTCATAATTGACATTCCCCCTATCTTCAAAATGTGCCTTTCAAGGGACTTCACAATGAAGCTTGGTGGATATATAGTGCTCAATTGGTCTCATTTTGATACTACGAACAAAACATAAGGAAAAGATGAAAATATTATCTGAGCCCTTACATCTTGAACATGAAGTATTTTGAAGCTAAAAATTCTCTTAGGCAGATGGAAAGGGAATCTGTCATTTAAGACCTCAAAAACTGTTTAACATTGGTCTTTAATATCCTAAATATGCCTCTTAGATGAATATATATCTCCTAGGTGACTTTTGCACATGTTAAAATGCCACCTCTGAGTCATAATCTATTCATCTTGCTACACTTTATTTGATATGTGATTTGAACTCATATTTTCTTAATCACCATCTTCATCATGGCACCATCAATGATGTCCATCATCCAACCTCTATCATACCTCTATTATCATGACCATGTTCAAGCTCATTGTCCTTTGAAGAATGATTTCTCTTTCTCATGATGATATTATTTAGTCACCGTAACTCTTACCCCTATTCATGTTTGATATCCTAAAAAGCTATCATATATGAATGAATTTTTCTGCTATTCATGACTGTGCATTCTCTCCAAATCTTGTCAACTTGTCTTTTGTTTAAATAGTCCACTATGCCTATAGTCATATGAATGGTTTTCCATATCCAGTGTTTGACTTTCTTGATGACTATTATGAACTCCTTTGCATGCATCTTTTGACTATTATCTTGGAAATCATATTCACTATTCTCTCATAATTTAATGCCTTCAATGACTTCTCTTTTAATTTAAACTATTTGTGCTTTTGGCTGCTATCTTCATTCTAAATATTGTTAATCCATACTACTTAAGACTGGTGAAATTTAATCAAAAACTATAAATTAGGTTTCCACAATATTTATTAGGTTTTTTCATTTTACTATTTTCCTATTTTTGTCAAAAAATCAGAGAAACCGAGTTCGTGTTTTTCTGGATATGACTAAATCATGACCTCTCCCTTGAATGCTTTGCAAAATTTTCACCCTCATTATATCAATCAAAATGATATCCTCTAACAAGATAAAGGAAAAATATTGTTAATGTGATTAAGAGATCAAAACATAGTGAACAAAAAGGCTTTGCTAGCAAAGAATAGACAATGTTTATAAAATGAAGCAAAAAGGCTTGATTATCCAACCGACCTGCTATCATATTTTTAGAAATGAATGTATGGCTTTGCATGGTGACTTCCCTTTAACTATAGAGCATCCACAAACCTCCTACACATTCCAAAATTTATTAATGCAGTTGTTTCCACATCCAAAGCTATGCAAATGTTGCTCCCTCCTTTGAAACTGAGAAATTTATGAACAAATACCCTCTTACTCGATCCAACTTTAGTTTAAAGTTTCCAAGAATAATGAAACTATATCTTTAGCCTTCACTTGGAGAGAAAGTATGAGACAAACTGCCATGACCAGGTCTGATAGCAACACAAATTCTTTAAGAAAAGGGTTTCCTACCTATAAATCTCCACCTCCACCCCTCAAACTCGTGGTAGACTCCCTCAAACTCAAGTCAAGATTGATTTTGTCTTGTTAGGAATTCAAAAATATATTTTAAAACTTTCCCTCCATAATACACTATGTTCCTTTTGTGGGGAACAAAGAATCATGGCATTGAAAATGTATCTATTTCACATTTTAACTTTTTTCTTTATTATCATAAGTTAAAATAGTGAGAAGAATGATACTTTATACCTCTTTATAATTTATTTCTTCACAAATAACTCTTATCTTTTGATGGATTGTATTCTTAAACACCTAAATGAAGAAGAAAATTAGAAAATATTTTAGAGCAACTACACATTGTAACTTGATAATTAGTAAATCAATGAACACTATTTTGACAAAAGGATAAAATGGACAATAGTACCATTGTGTCTGGTTGTAAAAAAAAAAAGTGTTCTTAAGTTTCAGGTTGTTGCAACAATAGTGGTGACTATTCTGATGATGTGGAATATTCTTGGATGTTGTGAATTTTTTTAGTGTGGTTTGTAATATTTTTAGACCTAGAGAGGCATTTTTATGGTCGCTTGCTAATGTAAGTATAGGTTTGGATGACTTGGCATGCTAGCACTAATTATGGAGGATTTTTTATTGTTTGTGGAAGTGTTGAGAAGCATTTTGATATAGATTTGGGCCTAGTTAACCCTTATTATGGTTTTCCTCCACCTCTTTCCACCATGGCATTTTTTTTGTGTCGACCTATTTGGTGTTGCACATTTGAGGTGCATACATTTCATTGAGGCTGGCCTAATTGACATTGTTTAGGTTGTGGATGGTATAAACACAATATCTAGATTTATTGGTGATGAAGTGTAGTGTGTGTGGTATGTGAAAGAGGTGAATTTTATCAAGTGTGGTGATTTGAGTGTGAGCTTAAATTCCTATGAATTTCAGATGTAGTGAGTAAATGGTGTTTATATTTTAGTGTGCTTGAAGTTGTTGGAGGTAGTCATCCAAAGGTCAAGAGGATGGCCTAAAGTTGTCATGGTGTATTTATCCCGTTTCCTTGAGATAGTGAATCTCTTTTTAATATTCTTCTATTCTTCTTTCTTCCAAATAGTGAGTCCTAGGAGTGAACCTTTCTTCTTTTTCTGGGCAGTGAGCCTAATTGTATTCAATGTTGCAATTCATTTTATGTGAGCTAATCCTCATTGTGGTTTTCTCTCCTTGGGTTTTCCACATAAATCTGGTATTCTTATGTCTTTTGATGTGTTTTCATTACTATTTCATATGTTTACATTCTACTAATGTATGGTAACTTGGGTTTAAAGGTTGATAAGGGTTTGAATGATATTGAGGGATTGAATTTTTTAATGTACAACTGATTCATTCCCCTCTCAGTTGTCTTGTGCATCTAGCATTTTTTACATCATCTATTGACATAAAAATAACAATTATAGTTAATTAACATATTTTTTTAATGATGATAAAATGAGAAGTATTAATAATATGGTTATCTAGTTTAGAAAAATATAACCCTTTACATTTTATCACTTGTATGGGCCTTCCTATTTAAATTAGACTTAATAATGCCTTAATTTAGTGTTATTAAATGTACATCTTTACATTTACACACTTATTCGGGCCCTCTTAATTAATTGAGCTTAATTATTCCTTAATTAGATCTTTAATTTATTTACAAGCCTATTTAATAGCATTTTACAAAGTGGAAACTTAACAGTAATTAATTCCTAAACATAACAACTTACATTGAGCAATGTGTGTCCTAGGTTTATGGACCTAGGACCCATTCATGCATGGGTGAATGGGTTCTCCCTAAACATTAAGACTTAAATTTATGGTATTTTTTTGGTGGTATTTTAATGTTTCTAAATCCATAATTCAATTTCAGCTTGTGATATTTGAATTTTGAGAAATTAAGGATACATACCTATAAATACAAGGTTATTTCACTATGTTTCACCTAGCAATTTTATGATATTTCAATAGCACTTTCAAGAGAAAATATACCAAAGTTTCATTGTAGTATTCAAGATCTAGTCATCATATAAAATTCTTCTTGCATCATGCATGTTTTTGGAGCTAACATTGTGATGTAGGTTTCATGATCAAGTTAAGCATTCAAAGCATTCATTTCAAGCAAGATTCAAGCATGAAGATCCAAATCCAATTCAAAAATCTAATGCAAGTTACAAACCTCCTAAAATATCCATTATCAAGGATTCATACAAGGGTTCGTGGATTTGTGAAAACAAAGGTTTTGGCACCTACATGCTTTATGCTCCCTCTAGGGTTTTTCACATAAAAGGAGATAAGATTGGAGCCAAAATGCAATATTTACACTCAAATAGGGATATGATATAAGTGTAATGTGCATAAATGAAGTAAAATAAATTAAAAGAACTGAAAAATAATATTGATTATGTATGCAAAACTAAGAAATATGAAGTTTTTTAAAACACAATGTTGTATGCAAAAAACCTAAATAGATGAATAAAAATGCAAATAGAACAAAATAGAAAGCTACAAGAATTAATGTGTGCACCTGTAAACTTGATGAAGACTAGAAAAGAATCTGAAAAACTATAAATTTTGACCTTTTGATTGACTGGGACCCATTCTCCACACTGGGCAAATCAGTCCTAGATTAGGGTTTCTATCCAGAATCTTGTTTCTACCAAAAGGGTACTGGAATCTATATTATACTTTGACATGAACCTTTAGTGGAACTCATTCACCATCCATGTTGAATGATTCCTTTTTCTACTTTCTAGAAATTCAAGTTTTAGATCTACACTTCATCTCCAGCACAACACTTGACAGAAACTTGGATCTAAATCTCCAAAAAACACCTGCAAAACAACTTTAAATTTGTTTTCTAATGGGGGTGTTTTCCTTGTTCAAACTTCTAACTTGGTAGTTGAACCTTGAATGGATAAAATCTACATAAAATCCTAGCCCTAAGTTTGTCTAAGACTCAAAAAAATTGAAGTAAGATAAAACCCTACTCTAATGTGCTAGAATAAGATAATAAAATGTGGTTTGAATGTTGCAAGACTTCAATTCAAGAAACCCTAAAACATTTCAAATGAATGTAAATGACATGAAAATCATAAATCTGAGGATAGGGAGAAAATGGAAGATGGAATCACTTTGAAAACAAGCAATAGGGTGTGATTTGATGGCTAGTTGCATCTCCTCAACCTAGATTTCTCCATGATTCTCCATATGAATACATGGTAAACTCTTTGCAATGTTAGATCTTGAATGGTAAGTGAGCTTGAAGACTTGTAAAAACCCTTCTTTCCAAAAGCTTTAACTTTGTTATAGAAATTCTATTGAATTCTCTTGTGAAAGATATTTTTCTCTTTACTATTGATTTTGCTTTATTAAATTTACTAGGATATTAAAAAAATGACCTAAAAACACATATTCATAGGAAGCAATACCTAAGAGGCCCACACTCACTAAAAAATTGAATTGAGTTGGTGAGTTTCCTGCTTAAAAATGAAAAATCCCCTAAAAGGGACTCATTTGCCACCCTTGGTGAATGGGTCCCACCTAAGGGGAGTCATTCATCCAAGGTGGTGAATGGGTCCCACATAAGGTTTTTAGAGAAGGGTTTTTGAGATATGACTATTTTAAGCATTATTTGTTGGGATTTATATGGATTTTGAGTGAAATGGGCCTCTAAATAAAAAACAATGAACATTATGGGCCTATAAATGTAGTTTTTAAGAGGTGATTGGTGCAGGGGTGTCTAAAATAGGACTAAATTAGGCCATAGATTATACTTTTTGCAAAGGAGTACAATTTTTGTGTCCTCAAGTGGTAACATAGCTTTGTTCATTCTTCATTCCCTCTTTCATGTTTCGTTTCAATTCAAGGTTTGATTACCAAAATGATGTTTGAACAAGGAAAACCCCTATTCACCCAAAAAAACATTTATATCTCTTGTATGTGTGATTACATATTTATTTTGAAGAAGACTTCAAAAAAATTTCAAGTGCAAGCTTTAATAAGTTGTCAAAGTTGCAAAAGTTATCAAAATTGTCATCTTCTCACATAAACTAAGATCCTGAAGTGATTTCAGACATTCTGAATGTGAAACCTTAAAAAATTGGAAGATTTATTTATGCACTAGAGGCTCCCAAAAGATTTTTGCAACCCTTGTACTTGGACCCATTCGCCCATGGGGAAATGAGTCTTAGATGAACTTCTAAAAATCACTTTTGGTGATTGGTACACAAGCCTCTACCCTTGTCATATCTACATATTGTTTTCTACTTTTGAAAATATTGATTATAATTGTGGTATAGGGAAAATGGGAAGTTTGAATGCTATCATATGACTTAGGACATAGAGCATACCCACTTTCCACCTACTACATTCAAGGCCATCCCTAGAGATCTCAATGCAAAGGAGAAATATATCTTGCAATACAATTGCCCTAGGTGATGAATGCAAACTAATAAGGAGTTCACCACAAAGTAAGAACTTGGAAATATAAATGAAATACAAGATGCAACACTAAACCCTAATTCTATGCAATGACCTACAAAATGACCTAGAAATGCAAATGAAACAATATGTAAAACTATAGAAAAGAATGTGTTCCCTTGGAAATATGGAAATGGCTGGATGTAGGTTTGAAACACAAGAAAATCCACCTTTAATGTTGATTGGGACTCATTCACTAAGCTAAATGAATCAATCAAGATTTTGGAAAACTGTACGGGAACATGAATCTTCCAAAAGGGTGTTTGAATCCACAAAAATATGAATTTTGATTGGAAATGGGACTCATTCACCAAGAGTGGAAAATCAATCCAATTATGGTTTTCTAAAGCTTCAAAGTCAGATCATGCTCTTTTCTATCTACTTTTCCCTTCCTAATTGATTTTTGGATATGAAACCTTTATTCAAAACATGTAGGTGTTCTCCAATGTTCTCCAAGGATTTATGACAAATTTGACAACTTTGAATAACTTCACAAATTTTCTCAAATCTTTCTCCATAGGAAATCTTCAACCTAGACCTGTAAATCACACACAAAGGAGAGGGGAAAATGTTGTTGGGTTAGTGGATAGGGGTTTTCCTTGGTCAAACACCTTGTTGGTAATCAAACCTTGAAATAAAATGAAATATGAATGGAGAATGATGAATGAACATAATGTGATGTTACAACTCACAAAAATCTATCAATGAAATGTTGCAAACATGTGTGAGATGTATCAAATGGATGCAGACCTTGACTCTTGCTTGAAGGTGATAGATCTTGAATGAAATGCTTGCTTGAATAACAAAATCCTACATCCCAATCTTTAGCTCCAAAACAAACATGACGCATGAAATCCTTGACATGATGATTGATGCTTGAATTCTACTCTAAAATTCTTGATAATCTACCCTAGAATGCTCTTTAAAACACTTGAATGCACTTGTAAACTCAAACTTGCTATAAGGATGAATACTTGAATTCTTGGGGTTAAAATGAGAGAAAGAAACTTGTATTTATACTCAATTATGCAAGAATTCCCAAAATTACAACAATACAAGCTGCCATCAGATCTAGGATGATAAAATCCCACAAAAAAATTGAATTGATTTTTATTTTGAGCCACATGGGACTCATTCGCCCAAGGCGGTGAATGAATCCCACCAGGCCTAAATTTTGGGACCATTCTTAAAAATGCTTAGAAAGATGTGAAACTAGGATCAAGACCCAAAAATCTAGGTGGGAATCATTCACCCAAGGTAGAGAATGAGTCCCAAATCACAAAATTTGGGCCATTCAAGCCTGAAACACCTGAATTATGATTGGGTAATAATTTTTGTCAATCTGATTATCCTTGAAAAGATGCATTAAATGAGGCTTCTAGATGCAAAATAGGGCTAATTGGAGCATAATATTTTCCAATTATTAATGAAAACCATAGAAAAGTGTGAAAGTGTGTTACAACACATTACAACATTTTAAATGAGGCAAGATTAAGGTCAAAAAGAGGTTTATTAGGTTTAGTTATTCATAAAACCTTAGAAAAGTGTGAAAGTGAGTTACAACACTTCACAAAATTTTAGCAAGGTACCATTTATGTTCATTAGTTCACAAGGGCCCAAGACCTAATATGAATGTGTCAAACACATTACAACACTAAATACAGGCACTGGTAAGCCTTTCACAAGTAGGGCCTAAACAAGCAAGGGAAAAGTAAAAGGGATACTTTTTCTATTAGCACATTTAGCCCCCACTTTAGTGAGAGCATGAAATTGATTCAAAATCACACTAAAGTAGATGAATACACACCAAGAGGGGTCTAGATACACCAA
This sequence comes from Sequoia sempervirens, assembly GCA_007258455.2. Classification (NCBI taxonomy): domain Eukaryota; kingdom Viridiplantae; phylum Streptophyta; class Pinopsida; order Cupressales; family Cupressaceae; genus Sequoia; species Sequoia sempervirens. Next base: position 5,654 of record VDFB02013409.1, on the reverse strand, counting down.
TGCTATTAAGATGGGATGAGAATGATCAAGAGGGATAATCAATCCCCTAGGATCAAGATCCCATGGGAAACCAACATAGGCACAAAAGAACACACATGAAACTGATATGAGAGCATCAACAAAGCACAAGCATGCACTGTCAAAGACAAAGAAAATGAATTAAAATGAAAAAGAAAAAGGGTAGATCAAGCTTTGACTATTTGTCTGCCATGATGTAGATAAGATCTAGGTTGCTTGTTCGAATAATGTATAGTCACTTTGAGGAAACAAAACTTCACAATGTCCATTGGGTGAGAAGTCCAAGAAGGTAAGAAGCATACACTCATGGCTGGTATGTTCTCACACACACATGTGAGTGGCTAAGGGAAAGTCATGTCGTCATTCAACTTCCCACTAACCATACCAAAGTTATACCTCCTGATAAATTTGACAAGGCACTGTAAAATAAAAATGAGCTTCAAGCTTCATGAGAAAAGCAAAGAATTGTATGCCTAGAACTCATGAACAAGAAAAATGGCTCTACAAGCATGCAATATATGTTATGCAAGGTGGCCATATAACTAGAAAATTCAAAATAAAAAATAAGAAAAATTCAAAGGATTATTTCTTAGTTCATGTGACATCTCTAACTTTAGGAACATTGTGCCTAATGTCTCCAAAAGAGGACCAATCAAAGAATAGAAAATTCACAACTTAGGAGATGTAGTGTGCCACATCCAACCATTGAGATGAATATAATATGCTAAGATATATCATGTTATTAAAGGAGGCCAACAATAATGCCAATCTATACCCCCACTTTAAATAAATTTCTAAACACCATGTTGTGAGCAACTACTTTAAAGTAGGAAATGATAAATGAAAATAGAAAAGGAAAACATGACAGCTAACTTGGAAAACCTTATGCGAAGTCATATGTTTCCAAGTAAAGCTACGTCATGTAAAAGAAAAGAGAGGGGTCACCCCTAAAATTAAAATCCAAATAGACAAGGGATCTATGGATTCAAGGTCAATATGTTCTTGCTAAATTGTTTCTAGAGAGCCCCAAATACACATAGAGTTAGAAGAATTAAACAAAGAGAGTAAAAACAAAGAAAAACCTTTCCTGTCAACATGGAAGAAACATGAGTGTCTCAATGCCTTGCATCATCCCCAAAAGGAAAACACAAGACAAATGAAAAAGATAAAGAAAAAGAAAAGTAAAATCCTTTTGGGTCAACATGGAAGAGACATGAATGTCTTAATGTCTTGCGTCATCCCCTAAAGGAAAACACAAGACAAATGGAAAAGGTAAAATGTGAAAAGATAAAAGATTTATGACATAGAGAAGGGTGAAGTTACAAATAGAGGAATTTCACAAAGAGAGAGAGAGAGACAAAAAAAAATGGTACGAGTGACCAAATTATGCACATGCAATTGCACAGAAGAAAATTAAAATGAAATAATGAAAAAAACTAGTAAGGAATATGTGAGTCAACCTAAAGCGGGTCATCAACATCCCATTCATGTTCATTGTATACCAAAGGTAGGTAACTAGCCAAAGGGACAATAGCAACTGTGAAACTAGGACTAGCACCAAGTTCAACACTCTTCTTAGGACAATTCTTGTTTAAGCTCATGGAAAAAGGAAAACAATGTATTCAATTCATTATGCACCTCTTCATCAATTTTGGAAACCTCGTCATCATTATCTAAGTTAATCACAATAGGAGCTCAAATGATAATGTCCAAGGAAGGGTTCAATTCTTCTTCTTGTTGTTGTATTGGATTGTTTTGTTCTAGGGTAAGAGTAGGGTTATCATGCATTTCTTAAGTCAATTTTTTTATTTTTATTTTCTTTGTTTAGTTTTTCATGTAACCTATGGGCAAGGGCACAATGTCAACACCTACGCTCTCTAGCACCTCTTTTTCGTTTAGTTCTATTTTCAAGTTGCATTTGTGTAGGACCGAGTTGATCAACCATAGGTTTATTTTCTTCCCTAAGGGGAGGAATGGAAGGAATCACGAGAGGTTTTTCAACTATTTTCTCTTTTAATTTGTAAACTTGTTTTATTCTAGGAGGCATGATAGGATTAGTTTCATTATCTCTTGGTCTTCTGTAGGAAGTAGGTGAAGGTTTTGTCTAAGGTTGGTCTTGGTTGTTTGGATTTTCTTTAGGTTCAAGCATGGTTTCATCAAGGATGGTAGGATTTATGGTGGGTGGGGATAGGTTTCAAAGGGTTAATTCTACTATTTTCTTTTCCTTGAACTTTTGATAGGTGTGGACACCGAGAAAGGATGCTTCACTTCATTGTTAAAGAAATGGATTCAATTTCATAATGTTCACACTCAAGGACACCTTGGAGATCTTCACCCAACGTATGAAATAAAATATTTGAAAATAAGGTCTCCTAAGATAGGTTATAGATTAAAAAAGGTTGAATGAGAGGTTCACCATAAAGTGCCAACTTGGAAAGCATGAAATGTTTGAAAACACAATGTGAAATGCAAACATATGCTAAATGACCTATAAATGTTCATGAAACAAGAAAAAAATCTATAAAAATGGAAGTTTTCACCTAGAAATGGTGTACAACCTAAAATTTTGACCTACTAGGACTTATTCACCATTTTGGGAAAATCAATCCCAAATCTAGAAAAATGGACTGCCGCTTGTTTCAGCCAAATGGGTATTTGAATTTGCAAAAATCCCTAAAAAACATGTATAGTGGGACTCATATGCCACTAATGGAATATGAGTCCACTTTAAATTTTCTTAAAACTTGAAAGTGGAAATGGAAGCTCTCAGTTTGCTCTTTCTACTCCTCCAGTTGTCTAGATCTGAAACCCTGATTTTCAGCATCATGACTTTTTGTGGATATTTTTACCTAGCCAATCAGGAGATTACTTCAAAAAAATTTCAACCTATTCTTCAATCATCTCAAATCCTTCAAAGTACTCAGATCTACAATCACACAAAGAAATAAAAGAAAAGTGTTGATCGTTAGGGCATGGGGGTTTACCTTGGTCAGACCCCTTTTAGGTGATTAAACCAAAATGATGAAATAAGAGAATGAAGCATGAAATATGAAAAAATGAAATTATAAACTTTCCATGATGATAGATCTTGAATAACTACAACAATGGATGAAATTTTTTCCCTTCAATGCCTTAGAAAACTATCTTGATAACTTAAAATGCTAAAGCCCTAGCTTGCTTGACTTGAGATGGATAATGAATGATGAATGAATAATGAATAAGGGTTTAGAAGATTTTTTTTATAGGAAATACTACTCAAATGTTTCCTTGATCCCCAAGGTCGACATTGAAGAAAATTAAACTGAAACCCTAATTTTTCCTACTCAAACAGGCTGAAAATAGCCCAAATGGGACTCATTCGCCATCCTAGGTGAATGGGTCCCACCTAGATGGGACTCATTTGCCCAAAGTGGAAAATGGGTCCCACAGGGGTTCTTCTGTCAGCTGGGATGTTAGGGAGTGAATAATTTTAGTTGTTATGTTCATCTAGTCAACTTTTTTAGCAAAATAAGCCTTGGATGCACAATATGGGGTCATAAGGGCCTATTAATGATGATGTAAAGGGTAATTAGGGATAGGGACAAAAATTTCAATGTGAAAGTGTGATTAAATACACATTACAACATTAAAATTAGGTCCACATAGCCCAAAAGGGCACAACGTCCAATGTGAATGTGTAAAACACATTACGACACTAGATTAAAACTAAGTTTAACTTACAAGCCTTCTAGATTAATGTAAGAATGCAATTAAATACGTTTTAGAATATTTAATTAAGGGAAAAATAGGTCCATTAGACTTAAAATTCTAGAAAAGTTTGAAAGTCATTTACAACTCTTTAAAACACCTTTACAAGATATGTATTTTATTCAATTTGCAAGGGTCCAAGACCTAATTTGGATGTGCAAAAAACTTCAAAAAACTAGTCCAAGGAAATATTAAGTCCAATTTATCATTAATTATTCCCAAATCAAGCAAGAAAAAGGTGTACTTTTTTCTACGCTACATTTAGCCCCCACTTTAGTGAGAGGATGAACTTGCTTCAAACTCACACTAAAGTAGGCATTCAAGAGGAGTCCAATCATACTAATGCAAATGGTCTAGGATAACAAAGATGAACGAAGCATTCAAGCCCCCAAGATCCAAGATCCTAAGTCAAACCGACATAAGCACAAAAGGACACACACAAGGTGAAAGATTTGTATCAAAACAAGATACACGATCATGAAATGTTAAGAACTAAAAGGAAGAGAAGTACAAATGAGAAAAACTGAAAAGGTGGATCAAGCTTCGATCATTTTTCCAACACATTTTGGATCAGATCTAAGTTGTTTGTCCAAAAATGCATACTCACTTTGAGGCGATAGGACTCTTGGTTGTTCATCGGGTGAGAAGTCCTAGAAGGTGAGAAACATACACTTATGGCTAGTATGCACTCACACACATGTAGGTGGCTATGGGGAAAGTCGTGCCTCGAAATAGGCTTCCTACTCAAACCATACCAGAGTCATACCTCCTAATAACTTTGATAAGGTGCCACACAAAAATGGATTTTTTGAGCTCCATGAGGTAAGAAAGATTTCGTACACTTGAAACTCATAGGCATTGTAAATGAAAGATGGTATAATGAAAGATGGTATAAGAAATGTTCAAAGATATTTTTTTTAGTTCATGCAAGGACTCTTCTTAGGGAACATTGTGCTTAAAGTCTCCAAGAGAGGACAAATAAAAGGTCTCATCTTAGGGAACATTGTACTTAATGTTTCCAAGAGAGGAAAAGTTAAAGAAATATCACGCTTTTGGAGAAAATCAAGCTCATTGACATCACCAAGAAAATGACGCATCGCCAGAAGGAAGAAATCTCACAATGAAATATGAGTGTCGAGGTATGCCCCCACTTTAAAGTGGTTTCTAACACCATTACAATGAGCACTTGTTTTAAATTAGAAGAAGACATGAGAGCCTATTCAGAAAGCCCTATGCCAAGTCATATGTTGTCAACAACCTACATCATGAAATGGTAGTATGTTAGATGCGAGCCAATTTAAGGCATGTCATCCACATCCCAAGCTTTCTCTTATATGTACATGAAAGTTGAGCAACTAGCCAAAAGAGAAAATGGCAAGTGACATACGAGGAGGAGGCTATCTAACTCCTTTCCCCAACTTAGTGTAGGACAAGGATGAGCCAAATAGGATGAAGAAAAGTCTCAATTAGAGGAACAAGGTGCTTCAGCACAAGGAAGAGCACCATGATCCTTAAGATGTTGAATTTTGTTACTTAAAGCCTTACATTCATTAGTAGAATGACCATGAACTCTATGATATGTGCAAAATGAAGTCTTGTAGTAAAATTTCATTCAATTTCATGGAGGAAGGGATATCAAGTGATCTTGGAGGATTCTTGACAAGATAACCTCTTGATCAATGCTAGATGTTCCTTTATAATGTGAAAAAAAAACTCTTGCTTTCTACAAGATGTCATATCGATGCAAGACTCTTTAGATTGTGAGATTTTGTTCTCCTCTTTACTAGAGGGTGTAAAATATAACAAATTCAAATCATAAGTGTTTTGTGAGATGGAATTGACAGTAAGTGAAGATGTCTTTATGGGTATGTGTAGGATCATGATGCACC
>VDFB02013408.1:0-19765 GCA_007258455.2 Sequoia sempervirens | reverse complement strand
TGCTCGTGTTCGAGCCACTTCTGGTTGTCATTGGCAACGCCTAGGGTTCTTATCTCTATTTGCCACGAGTTTGTGCGGATTTCAAGCCATTTTCTGCATTTTTTTCAGAATTTTCAAAGCCGTTTTGCACTGTTTTTCTGAAAACGCGACCTGCGGCTAGGGTTTTGCGAAAATCTCGTGTTTCAAGTCCGAAATTTTTTTCGATCGCAGATTCTTGGTGGGTTTTTCGAGAGCTCAACTGGGTTGGTCTCCGAATTTTCTGGGTGCATCGTTTTCCATGCCTCGAATTTTGTGCCATCCGTACACTGTACTTTCTGCAGTCTGTACCTGAATCTGTCCCTATTTTCTGCATTGGAATTCGTGCCTCGAGTTTCGTGCATCAGCCTCTTCTCAGTACCTCGTTTTTTGTGCCTCGAAAAGCGTGAAGATGGCCAGTTTAAGCAATTTAATGCTGGAGGGCAGCCAGAGATTTAATGGCAAAAATTACAACACCTGGAAGCAGCGGATGTTAACAATTTTTGAATACCGCTGCCTTGATCAGATGATCCTCGGCAACGCTACTCGTCCTGAAGCGGCGGGTAAGGATCAGGATAAGTTTGATGAGCAGAATCGTGAAGCCGTCATGCTTATTAAGCTTTCGGTTACTGATGATCAGCTCCCTCAGATTCCACTGCGAAAATCAGCTAAGGAGATCTGGGATCACTTGAAGGATATGCATGAAACTTCCGACAAAAGCCGTGCGTTTTTCTTGAAGAATATGCTGTTTTCTATCATGATGGATGAGAAGACAACTCTGCAAGCGCACTTGAATAAAATCCAGGAGATCAGAGATCAGTTGGAGGCGATTGGTCGAAAAATGGAGGAGGAAGACATGGTTGTGATCACCCTGAAAAGTTTACCGAAGTCCTATGAACATTTCATAGAGACCCTCAACATTACGTCTGTTAATGTTGATCTCAAGTTTCCGAATTTATGCACTATCCTGTTGCAGCAGGATCGCTGGAGACAACAGTTCGGTAGCAGTGAATCATCATCCTCCACGGAGCAGGCCTTTGCAGCAAAAACTCAGTCGAAGCATCATGGGAAAGGTCAGCCTTCACAGAAAGGCTCAAGTTAGCGCTCCACCAGCCCGAAGAAGAAAAATATACAGTGCAATTACTGTCATAAATTTGGCCACATCAAGAAAGATTGCCGTGCTCGTTTGGCTTCTGAGCAAAAGAAGCAGGGAGGGTTTCAGAAAGCGAATGTCGCCGAGCACTCTGAGCAGAAGGAATCTGCCTTTTATGCACTGATGGCAAAAAGGCCCGTAGACCATGTCAAGTCCTCTGCTTGGTACATAGATTCTGGTGCCTCACGTCATTTCTCACATAGGCGTGATTGGTTCACAAACTTTTCCCCTTGCACTGACTCAGTAATCTTTGGAGGAGGTGAGGAATACACAGTTGTCGGCACAGGCACTGTTCAGGTTCAGTCTGGCGGGAGGGATCTCATATTCCTCAACGTATATTATGTACCTGATATCGAGCTCAATCTTCTCTCAGTCAGTCAGATCATGCGGCATTCTCCCCAGATGGATGTGGTATTCAGCTCGCATAGATGTTCGATTGTTGATCGAGAAACTCGCACAACGGTGGCCGTTGGGATAGAGGATCATGGCCTTTACAGGCTTGTGGACACTAGTGATTCTCCGGAGTTAGCCTTGGCAGCCAGAAATTCAGCTGTCACCAGTCTTTGGCACCAGCGGTACGGACACTTGAACGTGCACTATCTCTCTCAGCTTGCTCGGGAGGGACTTGTTGATGGCTTACCTGACATTCAGACTCAGCATCAGGGCGTTTGTGGTGCTTGTCAGGCTGGGAAGCAGCATCGCACACCGTTCAAGGATGGCGACTCTTGGCGGGCTTCTAAGGTACTTCAATTAGTTCATGCTGATATTTGTGGCCCTATGTCTATTTCTTCTGTAACTGGTTGCAAGTACTTTCTACTTTTTGTTGATGACTATAGTAGGAAAATGTGGGTGTACTTTCTTAAACAGAAATCAAAGGTTTTTAATGTATTTCAGAAGTTTAAGGCCTTAGTTGAAAAAGAGTCCAGTTCTAGTATTATAACTCTTAGGTCAGATAATGGGGGGGAATTCTGTTCTAGTACATTCTCCAACTTCTGTGATACTCATGGGATAAAACGTCAGTTAACTACACCCTACACTCCTCAGCAAAACGGTGTTGTAGAGCGACGCAATCGTACGATTGTTGAGATGTCTCGCTCCATGGTGCAACACAGGAGTGTTCCTACTAAGTTTTGGGCAGAAGCCGTCAATACATCCGTCTATCTCCTTAATAGGTCACCTACTCATGCTGTTAAGGGGAAGACTCCTGAGGAAGTTTGGTCTGGTCGCAAACCTAGGATCAGTCATTTGAAAGTTTTTGGCTCCCTTGTATATGTTTGGATTCCAGAGGCCAAGCGCACTAAGCTGGACTCCAAGAGCCAGAAACTCATGTTCACAGGGTATAGTGACAATCACAAGGCATATAGGCTGATTGATATAGACACTGATCGTCTTATCTTCAGTCGAGATGTTGTCTTTGATGAGGAACGAGGTCCATTTCACTCTTCCTCACCTGTTCAGCATTCAGAGGATCAGCCTCTACAGGGTCCTGATATGAGTGTCCGACTTCCATTAGGTCCACCTGATGGGAGGGATAACGAAGACCTAGTCTTTGATGATGCTCAACCTGAGTTTCCTCCAGATGATAATGAACATCCCCCTGCTGAACCTGTTCCAGATCCACAACCAGATCCAGCTCCTCCTGTTGCATCTGATGTTGGCACATCTACTCTCCGACCGAAATGGTGGGCTAAGACTATCAGTGATCTTCATGCTGATGAGCTCATTGAGGGTAGATCATCCAGAAACAAGAGCAAACAGCAGTCTACAGTGAATTTTGCTCTCATGGCCAACATTCACAGTGTTTATGAGCCTCAGACATATTCAGAGGCAAAAGGGATACCTGAGTGGGAAAAGGCAATGGAATCAGAATACCAGAGTCTTCAGAAGAATCACACTTGGGCCCTTTCTGATCTTCCTCCAGGGAAGAAGCCCATTAGCTGCAAATGGGTGTACAAGGTGAAGTACAAAGCTGACGGAACCCTTGACAAGTACAAAGCTCGTCTGGTTGCACGGGGGTTCTCACAGAAAGAAGGCATTGACTATGAGGAGACCTTTGCTCCTACAGCCAAAATGAGTACCATACGGCTTGTCCTTGCCTTAGCAGCCCAATTTGGTTGGAAGGTCCATCAAATGGATGTGAAGAGTGCTTTCCTCAACGGTGAGTTGAAGGAGGAAGTATACATGACGCAGCCTCCAGGTTTCAAAGTTGCTGGTCAAGAACAGAAGGTGTGCAGATTGGTCAAGGCACTCTATGGCCTGAAACAGGCTCCTCGGGCTTGGTACATAAAAATTGACACGTACCTCACAGATCATGGCTTTCAGAGGAGTCCATTTGACTCGAACCTGTATGTCAAGAATACTGGTAATGAGATCTTGCTTGTTGTTGTCTACGTGGATGACTTGATCATTACCGGCAGTTCAGCACATTTGATCACTGAGATCAAACAGGACTTGTGCAAAACTTTTGACATGACAGACTTGGGCCTCCTCAGATATTATTGTTTAGGTGTTGAGGTTCTGCGCGCATTGCAGAGCAGCATTTTCATCTCCCGCCCAAGTATGCTCGTCTTCCTCGATAAGTTCAATGATTGCAACCCGCTTCTACACCCATGGAAAAGGGCTTTAAATTGTCACTTAAGTCCGGATTCACCCGGTGATGAAACATTGTTCAGGCAACTAGTAGGCAGCCTCATCTATCTTGCTGCTACTAGACCTGATTTGAGTTTTGCAGTGAGCTACATATCACGCTTCATGACAGCCCCCAAGGCTGATCATTGGGTAGCAGCGAAGCGTGTGCTGCGTTATGTGAAGGGCACTGCTGATTTTGGACTCTTGTACACTCGGAGTCACGATCCTAAACTCTGGGTCTACGCATTCGACAAGGTGTTCATTTGATGACAGAAATCAACATTCCCTAAATATGTGTTCGCTTTGTTAGATCCTGCAGTCACATGGACCAGTAAGAAGCAGCAGGCAGTGGCTCTCTCCTCGACGGAAGCAGAGTATCGGGGAGTAGTAAAAGCAGCATGTGAGGCAGTTTGGCTTCGCCGGATGCTTGCAGATATGCAAATATCTCAAGCAGGTCCGACTCCCTTGTTCTGTGATAATCAGGGAGTTCTCAAACTTGCCAAGAATCCGGTCTTCCATGAGCAAACCAAGCATGTGGAAACTCATTGTCATTTCATTCGGAAGTTGGTTGAAGACGGATCAGTTCAGCTTGTCAGATGTCTGAGCAGAGGATCGTGACAACAAACATTCTCACCAAGTCGCTTAGTCCATAGAAATTTGTCAAATTTAGGGGGCATCTTGGTGTAGTTGATAGATTGAGTATTAAAGGAGGGTATTAAAATAATGTTTATTTATTTATTAATGCTCAATATTGTAAGATATTGTAAGATAGAGATAAGATCGTCTCCGATCTTATCTGGAGTTTCTTTTTAGAAACTTTCCAGTTTTGTAAATCTTGTAAACTATTTATTGAGCGTCTCGCTCATTGTTAATACATCAATTAATTTACCAATTACTTGCGTAATAGTGGATTCATGGCATGGCTACACTACACCATGATAGGATTACCTCGTACCAGGAGTACCAGGAGTTTACTGATAGACTGGTAGAGAGGTTTGATAGACGTGATCCTGAGCTATTCTTCAGAGACCTTGCTCAGTTGAAGCAGTTGGGTAGCTTGGAGTCTTATATTGGTGAGTTCCAGAAGCTCTCGGTTATGGTTACCGGAATCTCAGAGAGGAGACTTGTCATTCTATTTGTAGAAGGTCTCCATGAGCCAATGAAAGGTTGGATCAAGGCATTCGATCCACCTACCCTGCGCGAAGCTATGAGAAAGGCTCGTAGCATGGAACTTACAGCTTCACGTGGTAAGTTCACTTCAAATGCAGAAGCATCTTCATCCTATAGTGATAGCAAATCAAAACCTAAGGAATCAGAAAATATTGATGAAAAGAGGAAGTTTGCAGCTCCTTTGGACCGAGAGACAATCAATGATTTGCGTAGGAGGAAGCTATGTTTCTATTGCAAAGCTCCTTATGACCAAAACCACAATTGTCCTCTTAAGCCTAAGGGTACAAATAGACAAATGGAGTGGTTTTATGAGGATTATGACCTTGCTGATTTAACGGACCAGCAAGCTGGTTTTAAGGATGGGAGTATGCGATCTATCATTCTCGTCAACGAAAAAGGTGAGAAGATAGAACCGAAGATTCTAGAGGAGCATGAGATGTTTCAGGAGGATTATCATTTTGATTCTAGTCCCATGGGATCAGAGGGGTTTGATTGGGATCAGTACAGTTATGAGGCTCAGTTAGTACAAAATCCTCTTTATGAGACAGATGCTACATCTTCTTGTGATAATCCGCTCTTTGAGTTGGATGCTGATTCTACTCTTGATCCTGATTTAGGCAAGAGCGTTGATCATAGTATTGGAGATTCCGTCAGTGCATCGAGATTTCAGACAGAGCTCGTTGAGGAGATTTCCAGTGTGTACCTGGTTAGGAGTCTACACAGTTTCACTTTCAGTCATCATGTACATGACCTGTTCCAGATGCACAATTTTGGTATGCACGTGTTAGATATGTTGGATGATAGCATATCTCGGGCGGTTTTAGGGAGCAAGTGTTGTCAGCGGTTTGACTTGCTTTCTTATGAGTTCTTCTCTCCTGTGACAGATGGTGTTGAGATTGACAGGGTACAGCATGATGATCCAGTTGATCAGATTTGGGAGTTACAAGAGACAGTTGATGACAGTAGGGACATTTCACACACTATCCTTGGGATCCTGGTGGAGTGGTTGATCCTTTGTTGTTGAGATTGCTTGCGGACAAGCAATTTCAGGGAGGGCGGACTGTAATGTCCCCTGTTTCAGCATGATCTTGTTTTGCGATGGTTAGCCTTTTATTGGACCCTTGTGGGCTAGCCAGTTTGGATAGAGGGTCAGTGATGCATTCTGGAGAGTTTGATTGTTCTTGTTTTAGTGGACAGTGATTGGATCACAGCGAGCGTTTGCATTCCAGGAGTTCACAGCTTCTGACGGCACGAGATTATCCTGAGTTTTGAGCATATTACGGAATTTTAAGTGATTAAGTTAATTTATTAACTTAAACGCCTTTTTATTAAAGTCACATTGACTTTAATTATATTTTATATCACTTAAATTATTCAAAGGGGGATTTAATATTTTAAATGACTTAAAATATTAAAAAGTGCGCTCAAAGAATTAAGTCTTAAACTATGGAGAAGACTTAATTAAAAATTAAAAGATTTTAATGATGCAAAAGGCCGTACTTTTCTTGAAATGCGTGCTAATTGAGTATAAAGCATTTCCTGGCAATTGAAACTCATAACTTTTGACTATTTCAATTTGCCTTGTGCATTTTCTTCTGAGCATTCTCCTGTGACCAGGGTATGATCATTTTGTCCATTGGAGAACGAAAAACTCTTCAGTGTTGAGTACTTTTGAGGCTGTGAAAGATCAGCTGAATCAGTACAGTTGAGAGCTTCACACAGAGGTTCTACAGTTGCAGACAGAGGTTTTCATATATGCAGTTGTTTGTTCTTTGCAATAACTTGAGGGTTTCTACTGGAGGCGCATCATTCTACACAGAGACTTCCTTCAGAGTTTCTACCTTTCCTTTTCATAGCCGTACGGCCTGCCTTGGGTTTTGTGCCTTGAGAAAGGCGTGTGAAGTAATTAAGAGAAACGCCTTCTTTTTGTGAGGGTTTCAGCTTCTATCATTGGCGCCTAGTCCTTTCAGAGCATTGTGACCAGTTTCTGAGCAGGAGAATCCACTTCTGGAGTCATGGCGTACTTGCATGCTTGATTTCACCATTTCCAGCTGTAGATCTGGCCATTTCTTTATTTAAAATATCTGGAGATTCTCGGGTATGTCTGTTATGCATATTCTAATTGTTTCAATATAATAACAGCTTCTGTAATTCCAATTTGTGAGTTTTTGCTTTAAATTTCATTTTATAAGCAAAAATATGCTGCACCCCTTCTCTTCTGTCTATTAAGAATTCTCTAAAAAACTTAAAAAAACATTTAAAGACTTAAGAAATTGAGGGTTTTGAGCTGAGAGCCAGCAGGGCTCATCACAATTTATAGTTAATAATATTAATTATTCTATTTCATATTATGATATTTGTATTATAATTATAATATTATCTACGATAAATATAATTATAATTATATTTATATTGCCATTATTTATATTTATATTTTTTGATATTTTATTTTATTTAGTTATTTGTATTTTAATACCTCACATTTTAACACTAAAATACAATAGCATTAAATCGTTAATATGTCTTTTGTTATTTTCATTTATTTGCATTTCAACATGTTAGATTTTTGGGGGACATGACAATAGTTGGATTAAATATGACCAACAACTAGACTCTTAGAACCAAGTGAAGGTGTATTAGAGGATCCTCCTACTATGTCAGAATTCTTAGCAATGAGATTGAGATGTGTCAATGCATTTATGGATACATCAACGTTATTCATCTTAGATTGGAAATCCCAAAGTCTACTTGGTCTCTTCATGTAGTTTGTGAAGGAGTGCAACAAGAGAAGAAGATTGGAATGAACATATACAAGTTCCTCTGATTTACTAGTTGTCAACCTATTTTTGTTTCACATAATAGATGAAGGCATATGTGTGTCAATTTCTTTTAGATGTAGAATAACTCAAAACTTGTAAAAAAATTGATATTACAAGTTACAAAGGCACAAACAATCAAATAAAAAATAAAGTAAGAAATAATTTAAATTGGAATATAGTTTATATAATGTTAAACCTGTGACAGAAGTTTGATAGCCATTTTTTGCAAATGTTTAGTCGTGGCACCATGGAAGTTTGATGACTTCACAGGGTCGACTTTTTTTAATCTACCATTGCATCAACATCTACATAAGTTCCATTAGAGGATGCAAAAGTCATAAACTCATGTTGATCTCCATAGCAACTCTGGGATCTATAAATATCTTTTTGAAGGATTATTTATATTTGTCAACTATTTCAACATCTATATTTGGTGTTGTTCTATTTGGTAGTGCCAACATGTTGATATGGTAGTACTTAGGGTTCAAAGCATATGCCAAAAGTTGCAAAGAAGTTATCATTTTATCTCACCTCTTCTTGATTATCTCATATATTTGCTTATAAATTTTTTTGGAGGGGTCTTGCTCTTTTGCTATGATTATGTCTATGATTTGCTCCATCATTGTATCTATGCAATCATAGATGTTGCTCAATTTTGGCTTATCTATGCCACAATGACAAATGAGGGCATATATTGATTCAATGAAAGAGAGCAAGTAGTTTATTTGAGCCCACCAATCATCATCAAGAATAAGTGTCTTGATATTATTTGCTCTATTTGTTTTAGATTGCCTCCAAATTACCAAAATATTGTTAATCACCATACCTTTTAAGGATTTTTTCACATCCACAAGCCGTTTAAAAACATTGTAGTGTGTGGCAAAGCGAGTCTCAACCACTTTCAATTAAAAAATGATAATATTAAATATATTTAAAAAATCTTTTAGCATTAAATGAAAATAATATATTTGAATATTTATTATTTTTGATAGCAAATGTAATTTATAATTTAGAGAATTTACCTTCAATAGCTCCAACTTAGTGAATTGTCTATAAAAGGCCTATGTCATGTGATGATTACAAATAAACATTTGAATTTCTTTGGCTTCTTCATTAATCTTTTGGTCTATAAGATTTTGCTAATTTTTTTTTAGCATTAAGTTCAAACAATGAACCACACAAGGAGTCCACTAAATGTTTGGAAATCTTGCCTTAATGACCAACCTTGTTGCTCTGCATACTTTTGCATTATCTATGATCACCTAAACAACATTTTTTAGCATCATCGACTCAATTGCTTCAATTAGAATGTTGAAAATAAATTGAGCATCTTTTTCATTAGCCTTGCATTCCATTGCTTTCAAGAACATTGCCTCCTTTGGGCTTGTTGCAATCACATTGATTAGTGGCCTATTCTAACATCCTTCCATCCATCACAAATGATAGAAACCCCTAATATTTTCCATGAAGCTTGAATCACCTATAATTGTCTATCAATAATGTCTTTTTCTTTAGCCAAAAAGGTGGTATAAACTTTCTCGTAGCTTGTGCTTTGGTATCCTTTTGGTGCCTCATTAATTGACTTGATCATCTCTTGCCAATACGGAGAGTGCCCACATTAAATGCAATAGCATTTGTATACAACTAATGGACAATATTTTGGTCTATATCTTATCATTTTGCAATTTAAATGTTTTTTCAAGTGGTCTTAAATTGCTTCTTTTATGACTTGTAGATGTTCCTGAAGTTGATTCTGGATGTGAAGGGGGTCTATTTAGACTTAGATCTGACCTTTGTTTTGATATTTGAACACGATTATCAACTTCATCTTGTTCTCTTTGATATTTTGCATATTTTGTAGGCGAACCCCTTCTCGAGACAACCATCAACACTTGGATTGGGACATACATCACACTCTATCCTTGTTATGAGAAAGGTGCCCTTGAACCTTGGTATAGGAACCTCAATACTCTTTTGGGTTCTCATGACATGTTCATTTGTAATCTCCATCTTGAATTTTGCCAAGAATATTGACATATTTCTACAATGGAGATCTAGGGTGCAATTTGATCCCCTTTTTATTGTTTTCTTCGACATTAGATGACGAGATGAAGATGATGCCATGATTAATATATTTAATACTTAATATTTTACTCTCACCAAAAAAATATACAAACTCGGGACCTATGAGAAAGTTAATGATAACTTTCCCATTTAATTTTTTAAATTTGAATTAGAACTTAAAAACTATGATAAAATAAGTAAATGAAAATTAAAATAAATATTAATAATTTAGTAAAGAATAATTAAAATAATAATAAATAACAATGAGTGTAAATATAAATAAAAAATTATATAAATGATTCAAATAAAAAAAATAGAAAACAAGAGAATAAATTTTATTTATTTTTAATTTATTAAGTCTGTTGATTTAGTGTGACAAGAATGCATTTTTTAAATCTGTAAACAACTAAATATTAACTTAGGTTCTTAATAAATTTTATTTGTATTTAAAGATTTTTTTTTAAATTTTTAAATTTTAAATTACTAAAGTTCAAACAAAATAATATAAATATAAAAGTATATACAATTATTTTTTTACTTTGTAATAAACTTAAAGCATCATTGAAAATAATATAAATATAAATAATAAATATAAACAATTTGAATTTATACATACCTCTGGATTGGTCAACAATTGCATTGGAATAAATTAGAATGCCGATAAAAAATTAAATGGTGTAGATAGTTAAAACACATATTAGTTAATTTTATTTATATTGTACAATCGGCAAGTGTCATTATGACTTGTTGGTTGGGTGTAGTAGTTTTGGGTAGTTGTCGACAGTTGGGAATTCTTAGTAATCGTCGAAAAGTTTAAATACTTCTTTTGTAGTCGGGACAAGGGACTATATCGTGCAAGAAGTGCTTGATTCCAATTTTGTATGCAAAACATTGATAAATAAAAGGCACTAGTTATACTTTCTCATTTAATTTGTCATTCATTATGTTCTCATGTGATTCAATCCTACATGTATAATTCTATTTACTTTACTCTATTAATTGTAGAACTATAGAGTAAAAAAATGAATTGTTTGGTAATTGCGCAATAATAAAATGGTATGCTCAAAAAAATTGAAAAGAATTAAAACGCCCAAAAAGAAATGTATGGTTGTTTTAGAAAAAAGTATAGGAAAAATGATGATTGAAGTAGAAAAATGTATAGGAAAAAATGACCATTGAAGTAGAAAAATGAAACAATTATCTTCCTCATTAGCTCATACATTTTTTTTATACAAAATGATTTTTTTTTGCGCATTGTTTAGTTTTTTTTATTGATTTTAGCAAGATTTGGGCCAGATTTTTTTAACATCTGAATCCTTAAATATCTGGCATTGCTGGAAATTTAAGTCTTTTCGACCACATGCAAGTATGGTATTTGACCCGTATCCATGTTGCACCATATGTGTACCTGTATTGGGTACAACAGTACGTGTGCCTGGGGAGGGGGGTGGTTGTATCCTGCAATGTTGATTTCTTCCAAGGAAAACTCTATGGTTAGCATAAAGAAACACTTAAATTTTGTGCTCAAGTAAACATTTCTTGACTTTGGCAATGATAATAGTAAATAGTGAGGGAGAAATGGGGCAACCAGACGTGATACAAACATTGATCATGTCATATAGTCCACCCACACCACGTTTAAGCTTGAGAGTGATGTCAATCACCTTTATCCCTTTAGAGATTATCTTTAGGAATCGTTGTCGAAGGACTTGTTTATCACGACAAACCAAATAGATCATCTTTGTTGTTTCTGCAATCTTGAGCAACAACTCGAAACATTTTAAGATGAGTAGTAATAGAGTGTTGGTTTTAGAAACCAGCTTGAACATTAGCCTTCATATTCCTATCTTCTAGACACTGATTGGCACTAAGCTCTAAATCAAACTGTAAAGCTTTGCTAAATGATGCTAATTAGGGTATTTCAATAATTAGATGATTCATTTTTTATTTCCATATTTTTAATATGGAAAAATCAAGCTTTTGATCCAACTTTTAGAGAGATCTTGCTTAATCACCCCATTAGAATGATACTTATTATGAAGCATAAGAATGTGTCTGACATGAGAATTCCACCAGACAGCGTTCAACATCTTTAGCCTTATTTTTGGCTAAACATTTAACCCGGAATTAATTGTCATCATTCGAAATAACTCCTTTGAGTTTGAATGATCTACATATCATACAATTGTCCAATATATGTGGGGAAATATAAAATTTATCAAGGAAATAATTCCAATCATTTATAATGTTATTCCCTGCTTCTTTGGTTTTGCTGGTGATAATAGTTCCCCAATACCTTTTGGATCTCTTCTATTAAGCTCTAAAACCCTCTCATGGTTATTAATTAGAACTTGACACTTTTTCTTTTTCATCAAGAGCTCATAATTATTTATTTTAACATCTATATTAATCTTTCAAGAGTTATCCATTATCATTTTTTGGGAATTTGTACTCAGAACTGTACCAAGGATTTAATGCTTGATTGTTTTTTCTAAACAATGAAGGTCTCGTACTTTTAAGCATCTTGATAACTTGAATTTGAGATTTTCAGGACTTTACTCAATCTTGTCATTTTATTAAGAATGTCGGAACAGGTAAATTGGTAAAAAAATTGGGTAATTTTCCTGTTTCATGAAACATACAGTTAACCTTGATTGTGTTATTTTTTTAACTATATATAGTTAAAGCTATAAGAATGTTATGCTGGATACAATCAGCTTATGACCATCTGGAATGCTATATATTACCAACATTTTCAACGAGGGGGATAGGGGAGATAATTTATTTGATGATACTGCCTCCAAATCCATGAATGCAAGACATAATGTGCAATCTGGGTCCCTGTTTTCAGAGCTTTCAGATGATAATGTCATGAAAATATGTCACTGTTAAAGCTCAATGCTATTCATATTCTTATTAGCAAGCTCAAAAACAGTGTGGCAATTTAGAGACAAATTAAGGTCTTACTATGGAGTATACAGTATATTATGTGAGTTTGGTTCTTACAGACTACAGAATACATGCATTCCCCCATCAAGTTTATCAAATCTTTGTGCTCAATTTTGTTTTTTTAAATGTCTTGTAGTATCCTGAATAATTGGGCTTGAGAAATGTTTTTTAGAGTAAATGTTTAATCAAATTTATCATTTGTGCAGTGTTATAATGATCGATGAGGCCCATGAGAGAAGTATCTCAACTGACATGCTTTTAGGACTCTTGAAGAAGGTGAAAAATATAGCAAGTGTTTGATGACACAATCTTTTTCTTTTCTAATAACAGATAGCACATCATTGGTAACATCCTTAGCTGACTGTAGTGATGCTTATCAGGTTCAGCGACGAAGGCCTGGGTTGCGTTTGGTTATTTCATCTGCAACTATTGAGGCAAAGTTGATGGCTTCTTTCTTTAACACCAGGTTCTAGTGTTTATCATTCCTTCTCAATCTGTTTTGGGTTTTTATGGTTTGCATCACCATATATGGTACCATGTTTCTTATCAACATTATGATATGTCGTGGAGCATTGGTACATTGATTTGTGGATAACGGAAAAGTAATAGTGTCAGACAAAGAGATTGTAGGTAGAAGTAATAGTTTCATACTGATATGAAGATGTTGAATTTATCTGCTATTTTGATGTCACACATTTTTATATGTTGAATGGGACTTGTGAATCCATGCATGGTAATGCAATATTTCCAAGAGTCATCAGGTATCTTTCACTTATTTCCAGTGTTTCTTTGACATCTACAAACAGTAGATCCAAGTCACTTGGACCTCCCCTCCCATGCCTGTCATGTACCCCAAATTGCAACACTAAAATATAAAAAATAACCAAATATTGAAATACAAATAAACAAACGAGATAAATAAAATATTAATCAATCGATACTATTATAATTATAATTGTCTAAAGACAATATTATAATTATAATTATCGTATTAAGAAATATAAATACTGACAATAATATTATAATATTATAATATCAAATCTAAATGATAATAAAATAAATATTAAAGATATATAAATATAAATCAATAAAATCAATTTATATAAATACTAAAATAAGAAGTATATAAGATCTATTAATATAAAGCCACAAAATAATATTAAATTACAAATATTAAGCAGTCAATATAATATAAAATTTCATAAGGGACGCCTGAAGAAACACGTCTTTTGGGGTGCCATACCTATAAGAAGCCCGACGTGTGAAGGAGGAGGGCATCAGATAGGAAGTAAATAGTGAGAAGATAATACATGAAGGATAAGTATTATCGGTTGGGCACTCAGTCAGACTTTGAATATATTCAAGCTGGAAATAATAATGTCTTGGACAAATGAGACATATGGAAGAGGGTTGCGATCAGGATGAAGTTCTAAAGTTAATGTATTCCATTAAGGAGATCAAGAAAAGGGACGATGAAAATAGGCGAATGAATTAGTGTTGACATATGAAAGTTTATAGGCATATTGCGTAGTACAGGACAGTTTATTCTTAAACGCACCTATTGTATGAGCTATCGAGCTATTACCCGAACACCTGATGCGAATATAATGGCAAACCGTTGATATTCCCTCGTCTACCAACACTTTCGCTGAGCATAGATCTTAATATGTTAGAAGTTTTAAAGAGTTGGAGCTTATATAATACATATATGTCAGAAGTTCGTACAAGCTTAGCAACTCATATTACGGGTTCCTTTATTACAGCAGAAGTCAAGAAAAATAACAAGCAATGGGTATATTTTAAGACAACAACTATCATTCTTTTCAAAGGAATCAATAAAGACGTAAGGAGAAGGATTGGTTTATGCTGGACAAGTCGCATACTTCCAAGCAACTGGGACGTCATCAGCATTGTCTGAAGGTGGACGTCATCTCCTAAAAACGAGTCTGTGGCTGTTATGTCTCTTCTGCAAAGAACGGAATGATATGCTCTTCCAGGTTTATTGTTAAGCTTATATTGTAGATTACAATTACACTAAGTTGCTGAGCATATAAGTATCGCTGCCTTATATAAGCATCACTGTATCAGTGTTATGTTATGATGAGCCCTTGCATTGAAATGATCATAGCTTTGTCATCAGTTTGTTGGACATATGCTTGTAAAATACCTCTTGCTGAAGGAAGTCAATACTGCATTTGATAACAAAGGCATTGTAATAACTGAGAATTGTTTGCAGTTCAATATATGGTGAAGAGCAGATTGTATGACAACTGTTTGTTAAAATCCCTGTTAGCTGTAGCTGATTATTTTTTCATTCTCAGTCATTCCTAAGTATTGGGAATCATAAAAGACTTGCATTGTACTCTCATAGACATTAAGTATTGCTAGTCGAGTCATTGTTTGCATCTCATCAACAAGAAACACAATCAGAAAATTCATATCAGACATCGACAGACTGTACACCAAGTGTTTGACGGAATGCCAAAACATGCAAAACTGGAAAAATTAGAGCAGTAACACGTAATGCCCTAAATTTTGACTGAAGGGCAAAAACACAACCATCAAACTTTTTGAACAAAGCTGCAAAAATGCTAACAAAAGATACTAACAAATGATAACCGAGCACTAGACAGGTCGTATACTACACGCATCAGGAACATTTCTTGTGCAACATTACCTATGGCATGACGCCCAATGACAGGGTAAGAGAAGGGTATAACACCGAGCACACGAAACCCATCGCGCATGCCCCCTTAAACCAAAGATGAAGCAACTCAAAGACTTAGGTTAATGTTATGCTGGGTTCCAAATGATTGTTGTGATTAACAGTGTCAAACCTCACCTTGATGACATGCTTCACACTAAAAGTGAATATTATTAATCCACCAAAATATTAACTATTGTTTTAAGATACTATTAATATAACCCTAAAGATATAAATATCATTTTGTTGAGGTATTAACAATGTAATAATTTAAATATCTATATTAACACTACTACAAACTTGGTTTGTGCAATTAGTTTATTTAACCCAAATAAATTTCATCATATGTTATAATTTCAATATTCCAAAATATTCTTATAAAGCAAAATAAAATAAAAATAAGAAAAATAAATTAAAATAAATAACATGATGTAAAAATAAAATAAATTTCACAATTAGAATTCTTATTATACCTATTTATTCACTATAATAATAAGGGAGCTTTTATTTATTTAATTTACTAATTTATAAGCATCATACTTCATTCTAAAGTGAATAAATTTAAGAATAAATTTTCCTTAAAGAAAAGACTTTAAGAGAATAACCACGATTCCCTCCTCTTTTTAAAAAAAAAGAAACTTAGGGCACTCTATTTTTTTTTTTCAAAGAATTTACTTGAGTATGATAGAATATCTATATTTTCTTAATTTCCCCACATACACGTGGGTTCTTTATTATGGCTTAAATTTCATTCTGAAAAGTAGGAATATAAAAAGGATGGTAAGAATTTAAAATAGTTGAAATATAGTCATGGGTAATGTTTTAAATCCACCAATTGAGGGATATGCCACTATTAATATTTCTAAATTGATGCGCACTCAAGTAAACTCACTCCACTTGACTTCTAAAATAGAACTATCGTTTTTCTTGGCTTTATTTACGGATTACAACTTTTTGCCATAATTTTAATGCCTCACACTCCGCACTTAAGGTTAGGGCATTACATAACAGCAAGGGACATTACAATGCCACTTAGCTTGAAGCTTGCTTTTTATGCATAGCATTTGTTACAGGTGGAAGTTGGCATGTTATGCTGTCCTCACTATCTCTAGTGTCATTGGTCACATGGCCTGAGGTTTTCCCTTGGCTGATTGAGGGTGTCCTCCCACCAACTATGGGTTGAGACAAATTGTCGTATCCTCTGCCAAGACTAGATTTGTTGCCTTTGCTCTCTCCAGGAAGTGGACATCGAGCAGCACTTGTCTTCCAATGCCCCATTTACTATGATATCCAAGGGAGATATTATTGCCTCTACATGGACTTAAACAACAATTTCTTTAGTTTCTTTAGATATCTAGACCAACAATGCTTGGCCCTTTATCTTTGAGAGGTTGCCACCTTTTGGCACCAATCCTTGCATAGGGTCTTTAGGGATCCTAGAGCCCCTAGGCTGAACATCTCCTCCTTTTAGTACATCTAAGAGACTAATAGTTGTAAACGGTGTTTGGATACTACTACTTCACACATAGTTGTAGGTAGACTTGTGGAATGATGTCTCTCACAATTTCTACCCCAACATTGATGAGCACACGGTTATATTGAGAGGGGTAGAGGGGTGAATCAGGATAATACACACTTTTACTTTTCCAAACTCAATCACATCAACTACACATATGCAAGATCTAGCAATTAAGAACACAATGAGAACACACAATTTACGTGAAAACCCTTTTGGGAAAAACCACAGCAAAATATTGCTTATATATTATAGATTAATCTTCTCATTGTAGGCTCCAACCTACTAGAGACTCCAATCTCCACTTGACAGAATTATAGGCTCCAACGTAGGCTTCAACCCCCACACAAACTGAACTCCAACCCAGCAAGAGGCTTCAACCTCTATTTGATAGGCTCCAACCCCCACACAAACTGAGCTCCAACCCAGCAAGATGCTCCAACTTCTATTTGATAGGCTCCAACCTTTTTCAATTCTTCAATGTTGATATGATAAGCTTCTTCACCAAATCTGATTCAAATATAATCACTCTCTTCCTTCAAATCTGATTATCATCATGCACCAAGCTTTCTCACAAATCTGATTACAAACCATACATTAGACTTCTCTCAAATCTGATCATAGTTCACACATTAAACTTCTCTCACAAATCTGATCACAAATTACAAGTCTGATCCAATTACTATCATGTGCTCTTTCTTTTCTCAAATTTGATCACTATCATGTATTTCTTCTTTTCACAAATCTGATCATTATCATGCACTCTTCCTTTTCACAAATCTGATTATAAACATGTCAATATATTCTTCTCTCATGGTCACACATATTCCTTTCCAAAATAAATCAGAATTAGACTTCATTTTTCTGCCTCTTCTCTTTTTATATCTGCTCTTTACATTAGATATTTTTCATTTATTTCTTGCTCAAATTCAAAATGGTATTACATTGAATGACTTGATTTGATAATACTTCATTCATCTTCTATTTATATCTCTTTATGTTTCTTCATCAAAAGAGGTGACTTCCTTTTAGAGACACCACTCTTCACTATGGATATGCCATCTCATAATAAATCGCTGTCTTTCAACTAATCACAACTTCTTTTTATCGCTGCCTTTAAACTAATTTTTAATTTGTTTAATCTTTTTATTAGTTCGCTGCCTTATGAGAGGAAATCATTGCTTTAAACAGATTGATGTACTTTCTTGAATAATTGTGCTGCTTTCTCTTAATCATTCACCATTTATATTGATCGCTACACAACTAATTTGCTACCTTTTAATATATTAACTTTAATTAGTCGCTGCTTTTTGAAGATATATTCATCGCTGCCTTTATTTACTTTAATTAATCACTGCTCCTTCTTACCTTTTTTGGCTTTTGCAAATTTGGGCGATATACACGAATATCAAATGTACCTTAATCATCTAAACCTATCAGATTCAAACTAGTTCAGAATAATCTCAAGCCTACCATCTTCCACAGCATCATAGGATTCCCTACTCATCTATATTGAAGTCTTCAATTTGAAGTGATTCTTCCTTTTTCCTTTGTCCATTCTTTGGCAGAACTTTAATACAGACTTTGAATGCTTAAAAAGACATGCAGATTTCTGGTCTTCAAACTGCAACCTCTATACCTTCATACGATTAATGCTTTGTATAACATTGCATTCTTGGAATATTGTAAACATGTAGAAATAAGATTATGCATCCAAACATGTGATTCTGGCTTTGTCATTTATTTCTATCGTCATAGAACTCTCCTTTGACATCAATGACAATATTTCTATGCCTCTTTGACATCAATGACAACACTTAACGACCTCGTGCCTTTGACATCGATGACAACATATTCCACCTTTGACATCAATGACAACATTTCCAACAAACACATCCCCCCTTAGCAACAAGTTTTTGCTTCTTCTTGGTCGCATGGTTTACCTCCTCGACAACATAGATCTACTTCTCTTCAGCTACCCCCTAGCCATAAGGATAGACACATATTATGGGCTTCTTCACTACTATAGAAGCTACTTTGCCTTGGATGTTAAATGTGATTCTAGAGGGAGGTAGGTCTTAGGCACTCCTTGATGAACACCATTAGATCTTGTCCATTTTTGGCTTAGAATGTGATACTCAATGAGACTTTCCTATCTTTTTAGTAATCCACAACTTATGCTCTTTGTGGTTCTTGTTCCCCCCACTTGGCAATTTGTATTTGTTTCTTTATCGCACGTGTTGGTGTTCCCTAGCTGTTTTGTATTTTTGTTTTTGGTTCTTTCCCTTTGTGGGGTCTCTCTAGGCATCTCTTCCTAGAACTTTCTATTGCAAATTGGTGTACTCTTGAGTCCCATTTACCTACTTTTAGTCATCCATGAATATTAATATAATTTTTTTCTTTTTGAGTTTCTAGGATGGGGAGACGTAGGAGCGTGTGAATGAGGTTCGGGGTGGCAAAAAGTTTCCCAAAACTTTGGGATGACATGGGGGTGTGTTAATGGGATATAGCTTCGGTCAGATATAAATGATGATTGCTAAATAGCATCATCATCATTTATATGTGATTGAATTTAATCCTTAAACATATTTCTGGAAAATAAGTAAAACGAATTTATAAGCATGCATAAATTCGAAATAATAAAATGATGATCAAATTCTGCATTGAATAAAATCGGAACTCATATAATATATATCCGCCATGTATGTGAGGGCATATGTATTAAGTTTGTTAAACCGAGTGTTAGT